>PVIR01040298.1:0-13564 GCA_004026965.1 Petromus typicus | reverse complement strand
AGACAGCGTGGTGGTGCATGCCAGGAATCCTGGCTCTCCGGAGCACTGAGCTAGAGGGCCGCAAATTCAAGCCCAGCCGAGGCCACATGGCAACCTACTAAGATACACTTTCAAAATTAAGAAGGGCCGGGGAATGCAGCTCAATGTAAAGGGCTTAGTGAAGGGGAAAAAAGCATTATCCTAAGGCAAAAGGGGCCTGCTGTAGGGCTTCAAGCAGAAAATGACTCTGTTTATAACCAGAAATAGTTATTTTCTAAAGTAGCAAGCCTCGACAGGGTGAACATCCCCCTCTCATCTGCCACTGGGGACTGAGCACAGGACCTTGCGCTTTCGAGGAAGGCGCCAGAACCACGGAGCTCAGTCCTGGTGTGAACCCTCAATGCTGAATGTGATCATGTAGAAACTGTACCAATAGTCAGTTAAAAAGTGGTAACCCTGTGTGCCTCAGCACTGGGTTTTCACGTAACTTCGAGCTTTGCCTGTACTTTCCAGTCACGTGGGGCGAGGGCGCCCCCCCTGCTGTGTGTGATGTCTGCCACGTTCGGAAGCGCTTTCTAATCTTCCCCAAGCGCTCAGCCCTGACCCTGAGAGCCCGACCCGCCTGGCACCGCTGCCACCCTCACCGCGCGGCTCCCACCCTGCTTCTTCCTGCAGGGACAGCTTCCCACGCCCGCTCAGGGACCAGGACCTCACGTGGTCACCGCACGAAGTGTCCAGTGGGGAGGAGTGTCCCCTGCCGCGTGACCAGCTGCTCCCAGGAGCCCCTGGTGCAGGACCAGCGACCCGCCTCTGACACCCGGTCTGGACCAGCTCTCCTTGCGCACTGAGAACCGCTGTCCTTTCCCGAAGTGGATGCGGCCTGGCCGCTGAGTAGAGTGGACACTACTGGAGATTTCAGCCAGTGGACTCAGGTAGAAAACTCAACATCGTTCTCTGTTTGGAGGACACGCGTACTGAGAAGTCTTCACAGGCCCGGATGTAATTATTCCTTTCAGTCAGTGTTATGAGCTTTAAACCAGATTGTACACCGGACCTTGTCAATTCAGTTCAAAAGACATTTCCAAGTCCTTGTATTTCTAGCCCTAACATGGGATTCTGGGTTACTCAGCAACACAGAAGTCATTCTCTTGGGCGACTATATTAACTTTTCTATTTCTTCTTCAATAAGCTAGGACATACTTAGTCCAAAACAACAGCACCGTGTCATTATCATGCAGTTCTGGAAATCGGAAACTCAAAGCGGTTCTTACGGTGTTAAATTCCAGGTGCCCTTCCAGAGCCTCCAGGGCAGACTGGCTCCCTGGACCCCTTGGCTCGTGGTCACGTCCACCGGCCGGTCCTCCACACTGTGCTCCCCGCCGCCCTCCGCCTCCCTCCCCAGGTCCCAGGGCTGCCACACTGGTCCGGAAGAATCTGCTGTCCCCGGGGCCCCTTTGCACACCTGCAGGTCCCTTTGGCCTGTGAGTGTGGTGTCCACAGGTTCTGAGGGTCAGGAAGTCTGCGTCTGTAGAGAAGCTTTCTTGGGTACCATCGCCGCTTACATTTCTCTTACTGAATTTGGTTTTGGTTTTAACGTGTGAGTTTGGAGTTGAGCCTCGTTCTAGTTCCACCCTCCGCCCTTACTGGAAACACAACCTTAGGAAAGTTGCTGTGGGCATCTAGGCCTCAGTTTTATTATCTGTCAAATGGGAAGGATAACACAGCTTCATTCTGGGGATTTTGAAGTTAATAGGCCACACTGTAGGTCATTGTAATGTTTCACCGTGTTAGAGATTATCATTGTTAATTTCTTTTCCTTGTGCCAGTAGATCTGATAACATGACTCCCCAGGGGCTGAGGGTCTCAGAGGCTCCCCTAGCATGTCCTTGTTTGCTCATAACAAACTTCTTATTAACTTAAGATTTTGTAATTCTCCTAAAAGAAAGTTCAAAGCTGTTCACAAGTTCACAAAAAAGTTCAAAAGTTCAAAACTAGTCACAGAGAGGAATACACATTTCCAGAGACAGCTTTTAAGTCCAAAAGAACTTGGACTCAGGGTCTGAGGGTTCTCTCAAAAATGTTTTTAAACGCCTTGCTCTCATCTCGGTGGGTTTGAGGCTGCATCAGCCTCGGCTGCCTGCATCGGCCGGAATCTTCCTGGGAATCTGCCTTTCTTGCTCTTCTAAACCCAGCAGAGGCGGTTCCGGGTCTCACCCGAAGCTGTTCACAGAGAAAACAGCTCACAGAGAAACGTGATTCACAGAGAAACGGCGGCTCACAGAGAAACGTGATTTCCGGGGCTTCTTTCCAGGGACTCTTGCACAGTCCGCGTCCTGTCAATTCCAAACAAGTCGCCGATTTACCATCACGTTTTAGGTCAGCCGGAACTCAAGGCCAGGTTCTGTTTTCCCCTTGGGTTTCTGTCCTCCTTACCTGGGAACAGGTCTCCCCCAACCCCGCGGGCAGAGCTCGGTGCCCACACAGGAGTGTGAGCAGCTTTGGAGAAAGCTGAGTGGGAAAGGAATTTGAGGCTGACGAGGGCAGTCCCTCCTGCCCGCCTGGGGCGCACCCGCTCGCGTGGACACTCGCGCCAGCGCAGCGGTGTCCCTGCCGGGCGAGTCCCCGACACCCTGAGCCAGCTGTGGGACCGCGTGGTGCGCACGCCTGTATCGCCGGGCTCTTATCCGGGAAGACCCCGAGTGTCCCGGGAGCAGGGGCGCCAGTTGTCACGTCTCGGCGTCGTCGGGTCTCGTGCTGCGGGCGCCCCCGCGAAGGACGCGCTCTCTGCAGGCGCCGGAGATGAGATGCGCGATTTCACCACCCCCGACCCGAGGCTTTATCTGAGCTGCATTGTTCAACTGAAACTGTTATTCACTGCAGAACGTGGTGCTGCAGGCCTGTCATCCCAGCCACGGCAGGACTGCGAGTGCAAGCCCAGCCTGAGCACCTTCGGGACTTTCTGAGGCCCTGTCTCACAATTCAGAAAAAATAAGTAAAATAAAAGGCCGGGGATGGAGCTCAGGACAGAGGTCCGGGGTTCACCCCAGTATCACACACACACATTCACCCCAAGTTGGTAGTGCTTTGGAAGATTTAAATAGTGTAACCCTCCCTCAGTAAATCTTTGTAACCAATGCTTTAATACAGAAGTTGCAGCAGTATTGACAGAGGGCTAGATAAACCAGTCAGTGGCATGAATAGAAAGTCCAGAAACGGGTCCAGCAGGAAGTCGGATCACAGCGCATGTGCAGTGCACACAGCTGGAAACGGAAAAGCGGCCTTCCCAAATGTTACGATGAAATATAGGAAAACGTATTGCTCTGAGACAGCATAAAATCTCAGTATACCAATGACAGGAAGGTGTCGATAAATATTGCCTCACTGAAGGGAAACACCAAGGTCAAACAAGATCATTTTTAAAGTCAAAAGCCACAGTTTGCAAGGAACATATATCAACATGTCAACTAGAAAAACCCATGTGGTTTTATATATAAGTATGCAATAGAAAAGAAATTTATGGGGCTGGGGAGTTAGCTCAGTGGTTCCAGCACCTGTCTTGCAAGCGCAAGAGCCCGGGTTCAATTCCCTGGCAGCCACATGCCATACTGGGCGTGGAGACTCACACCCAGCAGCAGCCAGTACCACATACCACAGTGCCGGGTGTGGTGGCTCACGCCTGTAATCCCAGCACTCAGGAGGCAGAGGCAGGAGGATTGCTGTGATGTGAGTTTGAGGCTGAGCTCAGGACCAGCCTGAACTATAAAGCGAGACCCTGTCTCAAAAAATAAATAAATAAATAAATAAAAAGAAAGAAAGAAATTTGTATACGATCCTACATATGTATATAAGGATCAAATATTTTATTACATCTATTAATATGTATTACACAGAATAATGAGATATTTCATATGTGAATATAACATTCTTCAATCATATGAAGACCAAATACTTTAAAAACACATTACAGATGGCAGGTTCTGTATAACTTACTTTATTACTGTATATATGAACTGAGTGAAAATTATGTCAATTTTTCCTGATATGTTCTATTACACATGAAACATGAAACACTTTTTAATTGTGGTTAGTAAAAAGCGTTTCATAATATGGAGACTTAGTTCAAATTCACCAATGGGCAGATCACTGATAAACTTCCTCATTACAACTTCCTGCTTTTTTCGTTCCTGTAAGTTCGAATCATTTCCGCTGACAGAGGCTTCCTTGGTCTTTCCTGCCTGCCCACTGATGAGCACCTGGTGGGACAACACTGATTCAGTGTCAGAAAACCAGCATTTAATTACTAACAAGTTCAGCAGCCACGCTGAGTCGCCTCCTGTGTGCCTGGCCCTGCTCTCAGCATTTTGAACAGATGACCCGCTTTCTTTACCAATCTGGGAGCTGTGCTCTATTTTTAGCCTACTTTATAGATAAGACTGCTGAAATGCACTGTGCAATTTGCTAGCAACTAACAATATCCACTAAACTTCATGTTTAAAGGGACTTTTGACTCAGGGAAATATGAAAACTGTTGTGCTCTTTCCTTGTGACATCTGGAATGGAACTCCGCACCTGCTAAGCGCCCCTGCCTTCTACAGCATAAGTATTGGCAAATCTGACATATACTTTGCATAACTGTTTTTTGGCTGTAAGATACATCAAACTATTCCTGACTTTAAAAAGTATTAAGGAAAAAAATCTTGTAAGAATTTATCTAATTTAAATGACAATCCTTACAGAAAGTTGAAATTTCCTTTATTTTTAATACATTGACCAGAGAAATGAGAGAAGAGGGTAAAGTCCTCTGAAGCTCCTTGGTGACTTCTCCGATGAGCAAACTGAGCTCTTTAACCTGGGAATTTGAAAATGGAAGAGTCCCAGAAATGGGGTTCAGTAGGAAAAGAAGCAGGAAGAAAGGGCCTGACTCTTAGGCAAAAGCTTATTTACTGCTCATCTGTTTATTTTGAGCAGAAAGATACACTTTGTTGCCTTATGCAGTTTTATCTCTGTGCACACCGAGGCCAAGACAGGAGTTCATCGGCTTCTTTTAGAAGGTGAGATGATTTTCGGCATCATCTTTGGAAAATGTTCTTCTCTCCTGTTCCCATCTTTGGTTTCATCATCTAAAAAGTCAGTAGGACTTCTTCACCGCGGAGCAGAAATGAGTGGATCCTACAAGGCCGGGTGGCATCTGGGATGGCGGGAGTGGAGGCTGTACAGCAGAGCTTCTGGGCTCCAGTTCTGTGTACTCTCATGGCCCCCAATCTCGGTGGATATTTTGTGTAGTTCTCTTATTTTGGTAGGCTAAATTTTTTCATAATTCTGTTAATTTCATTTACATTTAAAAATTATTGGCAGAAAGCTTTTAATAATATCTTTTCATTAACTGTTTCATGCTTGCAGAATGAAAAATTATCTCTTTCTAATAGTCTGTCAATTGTACCTTAATTTTATTGATTTAAATCTCACCAAATGTCCATCAATATTATCACTGTTATTATTTGTATGTGTGTATTGTGTTGGGAATTAAACTCAGGGCCATTTATTCTGAGGCAGTGTCTTGCTAAATTGTTAAGGCCAGCCAGGGATTTAGCTCAGTGGTTCTGGCATCTGCCTTGCAATCACAAGGTCCCCAATTTGATCCCTAGTAACTACATATCACAGGGCCGGGTGTGGTGACTCATACCCATCAGCAGTCAGTACCACGCACCACAGTACCAGGTGTGATGGCCCTCGCCTATAATCCCAGCCCTTGGGAGGCAGAGGCAGAAGGATTGCTGTGAGTTTGGGACTCACCTGGGCTACATAGTGAGCTCATGGCCAGCCTGAACTATAAAGCAAGACCCTGTCTCAAAAAACAAAAACAGAAATAAATTGTTCAGGCCAGGTTGAACTTGCTATCCTTCTGCCTCAGTGTCCCAGGGTCCTGGGATTACAAGTGTGTGGCATCACACCTGGCTGGGTGTCACTCTTTGTAAAGAGCCAGCTTTTGTCTTTACTAAATCTCTGTCTTCTGTACCTGCCTCATCTTATTGATATCTCTGATTTTACTTTTCTTTGTGTTGTTCTGGACATGGCTGCTCTTTTTCTAACTGCCTCTGATCCTTAGTTCATTTACTTGTAGCTCTGTTTTTTCTAATATATGTATTTGCAATGTGAAGTTTTCTTGTTTTATCTATCTACATTCACAAATGTTGAGTCTTTGTAATGATTATTCCATTCACAATACATTCAAATTTGATTTGAACCTTCAGTAGAAACATTTTTTTCTTACAATGCTCGGGGTGGAACAGGAGCCTGGTGCACGATACACAAGTGTTTTTCCACTGAAATACACCCCAGATCAGAGGCCAAGTTCTTAATTAGCCTACACCATAGAATTCTAGTCTTCTTCCTCCCTGTTCCTCTCTCTCTCTCTCTCACCTATGTTCAGCCTCCTCCATAGAGATTATGACTGGAGAATCCCCTCTGGATGATGTTGACTCATTGAAGCCGATTTGCTTTATGGCCAATGATGTCGAGCACTTATAAGCGTGTCAGGAATTCTTAGACAAGATCTGTCGTCTGTAGCACTTATAGATATAGATGGATACTTGGGTCCAGTTTATCACATTATATAAATCTGTCAACCTACACCTTCTTGTCTATTTTCTTCTATCAAATTACTTGTCAAACTCTCGTTGTTGTCCATTTATTTTTTCTTTATTCTAGGGGCATCCAAATTTAAAGTTGTATGTTCCTGATAAAGTAAATATTAAATATTTTCATCATTAAGTCACTGTCTTTACTTCCACTGAGGCCTTTTGCCTTATTACGCAGTAGCTCCGTGAGTGTGGCCCAGCTGATGTGATTTCTCCGGATGACCCAGGTGGCTTGGGCCTGGGCTGCAGATCTGAACGTGGACTGGTTGCTTACCACCCAACTTGCCCTTGGGGCCCCTGGGGCTCTGGTGACTGTGGGGAGGAGCCTACACCAGATCTTCACCCTGGATAAGCCCAGGTTGCTGAGTTCCACTTCCTTTGCGCCACAGAACCTTTGCCTTGTGATAAAACATTGGAGAGCAGTGACGCCGGCAAGACTAACTGTGAGGCGGTCTCGGAAGTTCCAGGCCATGTTTTAGGCCCATGGCAAGGCAGAGCAGTGTGGCAGAGGGCTGGTGCACCGGAAGCAGGAGACCGGAAGACAGCTGCAGAGGAAGGGCCAGCAACTGGATGGCCCCAAGCCCGTGTCCCTGTAGTCTGCTCCTTCCAACCAGGCACTACTTGTCCTTACAGCCTAGTCAGCTCCCTCATGATCAGATTTCCTCACGAGAGTCCAGCAGCAGGCCTTGGGGGCACAGTTAGACCCAGGTCACACCGCAAGTATTTCCAGGGCTGAAAATCCTAAAGGAAGAGACGTCAGCCACGTTATCAGAGCCGTGTGGATGCTGAAGTACCTTTGATTGTTCTGTGCTATTTAAATAAATTGTGAAATACACAATCACTAAAAGACAAGGTTGCAGGAATAGTCAGAAGCAGTGGGCGTGCTTAAGTGCTGTTTTCTAAATGCAGTTACAGTCTGGCAGCAGCGCCTGTGTAAACTGAATAGATACAGAGAAATCTCATCACGCGGCCCTCCCACTCCTCAGGTGGGCCAGCTGTGCTCTCCGGACTGCACGTCCTCCTGGACAACTGTCAGGAAAGAGTCCACATCGTGCCCAACTATAAAGACCTCCCTCAGAGCATTCTCTTAAAGATGGCATAAGCCTGTTTAAAATGGTTCACAAACCCTGTTAAAATGCTTTTGTAGTTTTGGTAAATCTTGGAACAAAACAATAATGTCCACTTTAGCATTACACAAATGTATCTTATGAATCAATGTTTTCTCTTGTGTCACAAAGTGTGTTTATGTTTCGTACAGCAAGCCACATTGGAAAATGATTGGACTTTCTTTTCCAAAGTGCAGTTCTTTGTCAAAACCCCACAGCGGCTGTGCGGCTCACACAGAACCCGGCGTGTCTAACTCCAGCCTCGCACAGAACCCGGCGTGTCTAACTCCAGCCTCACACAGAACCCGGCGTGTCTAACTCCAGCTGTTTAAGGCACGTCAGCTGTGCCTCGTATTCTCAGGGTTACATATTCTTAGATTTCCCTTGAGGAATCTGAAGATTTTCTGGGTTCTTAATTTAATCCTAGCTTCCAAAGTCTTATCTTTAACCCTCATCTTCTTGAGGTAATTATTTTGCTTATGGTGCACAATACTAAAAGTAGGTACAATATTTAGAGTATTAAATACAGTTATTTCCTTATCGGGGCTAAGCCATTTGCATCATTTTCAATAATTCTTCTTCTTAGAATCCTCTCTCTCTCTCTCTCTCCCCCCTTTTTAATTGTGGGAGCTTTGATATTATAGGTTCTGGATCTAATGTTTAGAAAAGAACATTTAGTGGGTTGCCAGAAATATTATTGTCCTTTAACATTTAGTAGGTTTTCTGCATAATTACTTAGGGTGTTCTTATGTGTTTACTTTCCATATTTTTTAGTAAAACTGACAGCTTGTGGTATATTATGACGTCCGCCGGTGGAGCTGGGCTGGTCCTACGCCTGCCGTCCTGGAGCTCCCGGTCCTGGGCCTCAGGCTGGACTTACACAGTGGCTACCAGGTTCTTTTTTTTAACAGTAACCTTCAATGTGTAAAAAATACCCTTGCCATATGAGAATCAGAACATATTGCCTAAAGAAGACTGGAGTATATTATTCTGATTAAGTTGCGTTATAATTCTAGGATAGTGAAGCTCACTTGATAAAACAAGTAAAACTTTACGGGGGACCGGAGAGACATTTTGCAGTTGCTGGACACAGCTGCCTCTGCTCTTCATGGCTGCTCAGTCTGTAAGCACAGAGGGCATAAAACGAGGAACTGACAGGTACACAGTTTTCCAGATAGATTTATAAAAATTTTCAGTATGCACACTGCTGCGCCTCTGTTGATAAATAGCAATAATTTAGTAAAAAGAAAAGAAACTTTAAAGGTGGAGTTTCCCCAAATCCATACTGTACCCGCGAGTCATTCTCCCTGGTGATATTGTCAGAGAGCTTTAAATCTGGTATTTGGACTTTTTATGAGGTGAATAAAAATAAATAGTTTTGTTTTCTTCTTAAATCCGGCCCATGAGAAAGTTCACAGCCATGCCTTCTCCCCTCCCTTGGCAAACACTCCAGCTGTTTCCTGCATGAGTGTGCAGAGGATGCTGCTCTGTGTCCGCAGCAGCCCAGAGGGACTACGGCTTTATTGAGGTCCCTCCAGAGCCTGCAGGGGCCCACCCGCCCCGAAACCCCTCCGCTCCCGCTCGCAAGTCCCAAGCCCAGCTCGCACCTTGCCGGTGCCATCCCACGCCCGAGCAGCCCGTCCGCAGCCCAGCCCTGTCCTGCCCTGACACGGCACCCCGTGGCCCAGCATCCAGTGCCCCACCCTGCTGGCTTTTTGGAATGGATTCCACAGGAAAGACCAAATTTACATTTTAGAGTCAATTTATAGTGTTTTAGACTTGAATTTGTTTAAACTCAAGAAAGGAGGTAAGACATCCCTTACAATCATCTTCTTTTCCATTGCTGGTCTCCAGATCAACTAAAATGCTGTGAAGGGCGACTTTGCCGTAGCCACTGGGTGTAAATCCTTTTGGAGGAACTTGCTAATGTCCAATTAACAGCTTTGAGCTCTGTTTTATGTGTATGTGGAATTAATTAGTACTCAGTTTGATTCTTGTTGCTTTAATGAATCATTCATATACCAGAGTAGGGTTGAAAGGCATTGATTTACTTAGGTGGGCGAGTGTCTGAAAATCCCAGAGTAACTATTCCTTTTTATTCCGTCATTGTTTGATGAAACAGATGTAGCCTTCACTCTTCGCAGGACACCACGGGGCAAGGCTGGCACCCGAGGGATAGCTCCTCGGGACACGTATCTGCCCTCCTCATGGATTATCATGTATGCCTATGATTGTCTTGGCAGAAAGGACAAAAATCCCTTTGAAATATTCTGTCTTCCCCCACTAGTAAAATGTGTTTTACGGTATGATTCACATAAAACCTTCAGTTCTACACTGTAAAGCACAGTATGAGATCTTAAATCCCAAACATTCTTGCTTGTGAGCTGAAAATTAAGAATTGGGATCCAATCTAGCCCTTGCCATTGCGCGGGGAGCAGGTGTGGGGCAAAGCTGTGAAAACAGAAAGCTGAGCGCCAGGAATTCCCAAGCCTGGAGGCCGGCCGCTGAGCTCGGGTGGCCCTGTCCCTGCCAGGGGAGAGCTCGCTCTAATCACTGCGTATTTGGAGAGTAAATGCCCTGCAATAACGAAACCTTTTTTCCTCTATTTTTATATTTTGAAGAATAAGATCTCTGACAGTTGTGAACTTGCTGTTCGGGAAGGGTGGGCCGTGGACAGGCTCTGAAGCAGAACACCTCTGAGCCCTTGGGGCCAGCCTTTCTGCCTCAGCTTCCCAGGGCTCCATGATCTCACAGCAGCATCCCCAGAGCCCTGCCCGTCTGCTCCCCAAGCCAAGAGAGCTCAGTTTTCTTGTAGGAATATGGAATCCATGACAGTATGTCCACTTACTCACAGGGTCAAACAACAGTGGGTGCAAATGGATCTTTTTAAGAAGAAATTGAGGAGAAGGCAGGTACTGAACGAGCGCAGTGAACTACCAGCTGAGACAGTGGGACAGTCATGAATTCGAGGGGACTCCAGTACACAGGAGCGCAGCTCGAGTCACCCACTCTGAAGTGGGGTCTCAGAGATGTTTCCGGTGTTTTCTGGGATACATGGATAGGCCTAATAGACATCTTGTGCAGGGCACCGGATCTAGACCCAACATTCTTTTGTTTCTTATGCAGTGTAACTACAGAGTCTTGTAGTAATCTTATATAACATCTGATGTTCTGCATTTTGCTGGTGACACAAATCCCAGTGTGACCCTTAAAACATTTAGATTTTAAAGCATTTCAAACTTTGGATTTTCAGATGAGGGACATTTGACATGCATCAAGAATCTAGTCCTGGGCCAGGGATTTAGCTCAGTGGTTCTGGCACCTGTCTTGCAAGTGCAAGGACCCAGGTTCGATCCTTGGTAACCACATACCATACTGGGTGTGGAGACTCACCCCAGCAGCAACCAGTACCACATACCACAGTGCCAGGCGTGGTGGCTCACGCCTGTCATCCCAGCACTCGGGAGGCAGAGGCAGGAGGATTGCTGAGATGTGAGTTGGAGGCTGAGCTCAGGGCCAGCCTGAACCACACAGTGAGACTCTGTTTCAAAAAAAAAAAAAAAGAATGCCACCAAAGTGTAGTGGTCCACGTTAGATACGTCACGTCATAGTTCAAATCCTGTCCGCAGCTCTTCTAGCCGCTGGCCTAACTTCGTTCGTTCGGTTGGCATCGTGTCTGCCGGGACTTTCCACCTCAGAGTTGCTCCTTCCCCTTTGTTACTAGAAACTACCTGGAAAGGAGTTGACTTCAGGTAACACAAATCCATGCATCCGTGGGTGGTTCTTGCCTCCAAAGACTGTTTAATAATGGTAATTTTCTATATTTTTCCTTTTATGTTTATCAAGAAGTTCATGGTTTCTTAATCAAAGGTTGTGCTAATGCTACTCATTAGGAGAAAAGAATACTTTTATTTATAGAAAACCAGACTAATGCGCTAACAGGGAAGTGTGTGGATGGAGAGGGACCTAGAGACAGAGGAGGGTGAAGGGCAGGAGAGGAGAAATAAACAGGTTTGAGATGCAACAGGTCTAGGTCCCAACTCTCTCCAGGAAGGTATTCACTATGTATCACAAATATGCACTACTTTTTTTTTTTAATTATCTTTATTGGTACATTAAATATAGACATCATGATTGCACTCCATAATGGGGATTTGTACCAGTATAAGACACAGCTTAATTCTCATTTTTTCCCATAGCCCCACCCACCCTCCCACCCCCCCATATATATAAAATTTGTTTCCTTACTTTTTTGTTACAATCTCAACATTGTCCCCTTTCACCTTATTTTACATTGAGCATTTTCTATTTCACAATATGAGAAAATGAAGATGTAAATGAGTCCTAGCATTGTATGCACTACTTTTTTAAAAAAGAGAAATGTAGGTTGAGTTATTGAGGCTTTTTATAGCTGTTTCTGACTAATGCCTAATTTGCTAATACTGAATGCCTCAACTATTCTAGCCTTATCAGATTCCGTTAAAAACGCAAATAGAAGCTGGGAAAATTAGAAACTACTTTGTATCCATTAAAAGCCTAAACAAATAGGAGTAACCGGGTATATGGAGGGGGAACGACCCACAGAGTCGAACAACTCTTATATCTGAAGGAACAGACATGGTATAGAGATAAAATGGAGGACTCACCTACAAGATGGGTGTAAACTAGTCTTGAAAAAAGACTTTCTAAGAAATCAGCGCTCCCAGGTGGGAACGCCTGGAGGAGGCGCTCGGTCAGTCCCCACATCCCACGAGCGCTTCCTCTACAGGAAAGCACGGCGCGCCCGGGGCTCCTACCTAACCCCTAAGTCACAGGCAGCCCTGCGGGAGAATTATTAAGCACCTAGAGTAACCGGTAGGTGTTAAGGAGGCAATAAAACCCTCTCCTCGCCTGGCACCCCGAACCGGCTGAAGGGGAAGGGGCCAGGCCCGCAAGGAGGTCCAATAACCCAAACCTATGCTAACTTCAGATGACCACGTATAGTGGGTATGACTGATAAAAACACTGTAAAACGAAGGAACTATTCCTAATTTATAGGTTCATGGTAGAAATGAAATGAATATGTAAGATATTTAGCAACGGTTGGTATCCGGTAAGCAGTGAAGAAACTAATATTCACTTTCAAAACCTCACCCTTGGAGTTGCTGATCGTTTTCCACTTACCCATCTGGGCCTTCCTTTGTGGACTCATCCAAGCCTCGGCACTGATGACTGCTAAGCGCCTCTGGACTCTGAAATGCTGACTAAGATGCCACGGGTGAATTTAAGACAAGAAAAAGACACACTGCAGTGTGTGTAAATGAAAGAACCTCAGTTCGTCCTTTAGTTTTCCTGTCCCATTTTACTTTTCATTTTTTAAGATAAAAGCATGCTAGAAAGTATTAAGAGCAAAATTGAGATGTCCTAAATTTAATTACCAACATTGGAAAGTCGGGGAGGGGTAGACAAAGGAGTTAAGAGTCAGGGCCGAACCAGCAAAACAGTTGCACACTCCTGAGTGGCTGTTACCACTTTGACTGACAGCCCAGGGGCCAATCGCGTCCAGGCTACCGCGTCCTGCTCCCAGGAGCGCCAATCCCGAAACAGTGAGTCCATCTGTGCGCAGGACTTCTGCCCCTCTTACCTAAAGCCAGGATAGGTTCACTGTCAACCACGAGCACTTTTCTTTCCCATGTTTCCTTACTGAAGTGCTCCTGGCTGTAGGTGCCCGGGGTTATGTCACCCTGCTCGCTGTCCTCAGGGAATGCGTTCCCTGGGCCTGTGTCTCCGGGATGCTCTGTCTCAGGAGCCTCAGGGTAACACAGCTGTTACAATGCATTTCCTCTCTCCTTCCCTTTCCCT
>PVIR01040297.1:0-13425 GCA_004026965.1 Petromus typicus | reverse complement strand
CCAGAAGATGAATCAGAGCCTGACTCTCTCTCTTCAGCTACTCTGCCCAGAAGAGAGCCTCATTTCCTTCTCGTGGGCGAATCAAGCACCACCTACAACACTCTTGCACATCTGCCTAATTCATAAGATATTTTTGTCGGGGCCGGGGAGTTAGCTCAGTGGTTCCGGTGCCTGTCTTGCAAGCGCAAGGGCCCGGGTTTGATTCTCCGGTAACCACATAACAATACTGGGTGTGGAGACTCAACCCAGCAGCAACCAGTACCATATACCACAGTGCCGGGCGTGGTGGCTCACGCCTGTAATCCCAGCACTCGGGAGGCAGAGGCAGGAGGATTGTGATGTGAGTTTGAGGCTGAGCTTGGGGCCAGCCTGAACCACAAAAGCAAGACCCTGTCTCAAAAAACCTAAAAAAAAAAAAAAAAAAAAAAATATTTTTGTCTTCTTCATGCCTCCTATTTCACTCTTATGTGCAAACACAATCCATTCACCTGAGCTCCAGGCTCACTGCCTTCCAATTTGTTAATTTGTTCCACAGTTGATGAATTTGTGCCCACTTTACGCCAGGCCCTGAGGATACTGTGTCCTTGCCCAGGTATGATGTCATGTTCAGCTCGCTAACACTCTCCCTTCTCTGTTCAGTCATAACTCCACCCAAGGGGTCATCTTTGCGCATTTCTCCATTTCTCTCTGTGCTTCTAAATTTTCCACCTCAGGCAACAACAGGAATTCACCCCTCTAAACCAACTTTCCCACTTGTTAAACCAACTGCCAGATTTTCCACTTACTTTAGGCTAGCCTTATACACTTTAGAAAATGAGTCATATCTTAGAATTTTTATATGTCAGTGTCTCATAGTGCTCCTCAAAATGATTGGTACCTGGAAGAAACAAAGCTTTTCAATTAATATTTTAGTCAATTTTGGATTTGATAACCTGAATATTCTTATACAATTCTACTAATTCATACTTTGAAACTCTGATGATTCTTAAATGCATAAACACATATTTTTAGTGAGAGAGGGAGTTTGAAACTTCAGCTCAATTTTCCTCATTTTGTCTCCTTTTCTTAAATTCAAATCTTTATTGGTATATTATGTATATATACATCATGGTCACATTCAGCATTGAGAATTTGTACCAGTATGTGATATGACACAACTTAATTCTCATTGTTTTTCTAATTCCCCTACCCATCCTACAACCCCATTCCCCCTATATACATAGGCTTTGTTTCCTTTTTTTTTTTGTATTACCATCACATTATTTTTTCCCCTTGTTACTTATCCCTACACCCCATTTCCTTTTAATATTTTCTATTGCAAAAGATCTATTATATATTCTAGAACTCATTTACATCTCCATTTTCTCATACCAGAGAAAAGATAAGATATTCACATATTTTGTTTCCTTTAAGAAAGCTTGGCTTTATTTTTTGATAATTATACACTTTTTCTGTTCTCTGAGACTCAGGGTCACTGTTTTTTATTTCTTGGTTACTAAAATATCTCAGATATTTACTATGTAAATATTGATTTGTCTTGAATCATGCATATAAAGATGTCTATCAAATTGAAGAAAGATCTGGGGCCGGGGAGTTAGCTCAGTGGTTCCAGCGCCTGTCTTGCAAGCGCAAGAACCCAGGTTCGATTCTCTGGTAACCACATACAATACTGGGTGTACAGACTCACGCCCAGCAGCAACCAGTACCACATACCACAGTGCCGGGCGTGGTGGCTACACCTGTAATCCCAGCTCTTGGGAGGCAGAGGCAGGAGGATTGCTGTGATGTGAGTTTGAGGCTGAGCTGAGGGCCAGCCTGAACCACAAAGTGAGACCCTGTCTCAAAAAAACCTAAAAAAAAAAATTGAAGAAATATCTGAAATTATTCTCAATAATTAGGTCACTATTATGTTGACTGAAAATTCATATGCCAGATCTAGGAAGATTTGTTAAGTGTAAGTGGTTAGGCTTATACCTAAGTGGCTAATTTCTTCTGTAGCAATTATTTCAGATACATGGATGAAATATTTAACAAACTAGTCTATTTGCACACTACTTATGTGTGGCAAAGCAGTATAAACCCTTTCTCGAAAAAAACACAAGATAGCAAGTCTGTTCCATTTACACAAATTATTGCATGTTTTTATGCACAAGATTCTGTGTTAGCTCACAACTTCCAGGATTTCATAGTTCACTAGGAAGAAAAGCAAGTCTGTCTATTTCTATTGCACAAGATCTATTATAAAAGCAAGTCTTCTCTCAGGATGGATAGGTAACTGTTTGGACTGGCCTGTCCTCTAGGTCCAGAGCAGCATCTGGGATGGCCCAGGCCCAGCTGGCTTGAAGTGTAAACCAAATGTTTCCCTGGGAAGAAGGGCGGCCACTGCGGTGAGCAGGAGCCTCAAGGAGGGCAAGTTAAATGGTCTCCACCTCAGAGGAAATTGCACTGTTCTCCAAGTGATAACAAGCCTACAATGAGTGCATTTGTAATTAATCTTTTAACTTTTACTAGTATTCTGCCACTTTTTGTAATCTTATTGGACATTGATTAGAGCTTAACAAATATGTGTGTTTTGCAGCAGAGATCTTTAGGAAATAAAAATTCTATATTGTTGATAAGAAAATAACTATTAATGACAATATCATTTTTGAATGAAAGCTGTATAAAAAAGGAAAAGTTAATGGTTTATGATGTGATTAATTAAATTTGTGAAAATAGTCAAATGGTTTTTCTAGTGAAAATGCTATCACTTCTTTCTTATTTACAATTGCTTCATTATCAACTGTTGTTGCCTTGTGATATCTTTTTCAGATAATAGCATTCACATTTGAAAACAGTATGACAAAAGTCCTTTACAAAAACAAAATGTGTTTTCTGCTGCTACAGATATGGTTTTATAGAGGAAGGACTAGACAAAACTATGATAAATTTTACTTTACTACTTTTTTGGTGTAATCTTGCATTATTCAGTTTCACTTTATTAGCTTGACATTAGTGACCTTTTCCTGTGTTAAAATAAAACACAATAGAGACAAGCTTCTGCCATTTGGAAAATTGCCTTTATAATTGATTGCTGAAGAGGTTAAAGCAGTTTCTTTGTTTTTATATTGCATATCTAAAGCAGCCTGAAACTATGCTTCTAAGCTTCTTCTCACCACTCTAAGGTCTTTGTTCAACAGTGTGTGTGTGTGTATGTGTGTGTGTGTGTGTACAGTAAACCTTTAAGGTTTTTTTTTTTATGTTTTTTGAGACAGGGTCTCGCTTTGTAGTTCAGGCTGACCCTGAGCTCAGTCTCAAACTCACATCACAACAATCCTCCTGCCTCTGCTTTCTGAGTGCTGGGATTACAGGCATGAGCCACTACACACCCGGCACAGTGGTATGTGCTACTGATTGCTGTTGGGTGTGAGTCTCGACGCCCAGTATTGTATGTGGTTACCAGGGATTGAACCCAGGTCATTGCACTTGCAAGACAGGTGCCAGAACCACTGAGCTAAATCCCCGGCCCCAAACCTTTAAGTTTTTAATTAGTGTGATTTATTCTTACTCCCTGTGTAGCCTGATTCCTTCTCTACAATAAACTGTTCTACCCATGCACTATGAGGTCATGGGTTAGCAGTGACCAGGCAAAGCCTCCAATACTATTTCCAGCAGTTCTGTTGAAAGAATCCTTTTTGCTTATTCTTTCCCTTCTTTGGTGAAGTTCTGCCATCTGTCTTACCTGCCAAGTCTTGGTTTTGTTTCTTATTCTTAGTCCTCTCTGTGACCAAACATATCCTTTGAGGCCTTGGCTCAGTCCTGTCCCTGAGCTCCAGCCACCATGTTTAGTCAGCCTCCTCTCATTTCATCCCTTGGAGCCTGTCCCAAGTTTAGACTGGTGTCTTGGCTCATCCCATCCTACAAATATATTTTATTCATTCCTCTGTTCATCCATTCAACAAAATTTGATTATCTACTAAATCTATAAGACTAGCCTAAATGAAGAACTGTGGCATTAGCTGAATGAATTTGAATATTATTTATTCAAATTATTATACATCCTGATTTCTTTCTATGTTACATAGCCTTTAAGATAATTCTATGGAGATGTTATTATTAAACTGGAAAATGATAGATTTCTGGGTAAAGACTGCTAGTTATGCAAAAATCAATCTCTCGATATTTCTTCCACAAGCACATGGTGTAGCTCTTTTTTTAAACCAGTATATGACACAATTTCTCATTTTGTAGCTCTTTCATAGTTATTAAAGTTCTATGCAAAGTGCACTCAGAGCAGTGCTTAAGGAGAAGATGCAAAATGACTGAGTTGAAAGACAAATGTTGATGGAAACTGCCACAAGAAAGCTGCACATTTATAAAGTGGCTTCACATATTAAAAATTTGAGGGTTGGGGATTTAGCTCAGTGGTTCTGGTGCCTGCCTCGAAAGTACAAGGTCACAAGTTTGATCTCTGGTAGAAATAAATAAATAAATAAATAAATGTTTAGGTCTGCCTGTTAGCCTGCAATGTCTTATCTGATGAACCAGCAGTCGGTGTGTGGAAAAGAAATGGCTCCCCTTTCCACTGGTTACAGCAGAGGTGTCAATGATCTGTGATGCTGTTAGGTCTTGGATGGCAAGATGATAGTACAGCTAAGGGCAGCATGACTCACATGCAAAATTTCTATAGAGGCAGAAGTTAATCTATGGGAAAAATAATTTTCTCATTCATTGTGATCTGTTCCTACTGTAATGTCTTGTTCCCTCGTTACTAGGAACCTGCTCGTGTCAGTGTTCTCCCCCCACTGTTTCCTGCACCACCCCTGACCCCTTTAAGAAGCTGTGTGTTCCATTAGTACTGCCAAACTCCGGGAGATGGTATCTTTGCCTGATAAGAGCTCTGAGCATCCTGGGTCACCCATTTATGCATTAAGATATTGTCCTGTCTTTTGTTACCCGCCGATGTACCTTTGGTCAGGTGAGTGGAGGTCTGATCAACTTCCAGTAAGAAATGACCAAATAAAAGCACTGCTCAGGATCCTGGCTCACTGCTGCTCTGTCACAGGCTTGGGGAACAAAAGTTTTCTAAGAAATTCACAAGGAAGACAGACAAGTGGTTTTAGTGATGGTGGGGGAGAGAAGGGCAGAAGCATTGCTGAGAATGCATCCAGAATAGAGCTGAGATGGAAGATGTGCATGGGACAAAGTGAATTCCAGCCTAAAACATTAAACATGACAAAAGGACACTTTCAATGCTGAAATCACAGTCCACAACATCAACACCAATATTTATCCCCCAAATATCACAGCAGCTGCCGTTATGAAACAAAAAGAATCCAGGTGAGAATGGAAGGGTGCAAAAGCACCTTGACTACACTGGAATCACTGCTGTTCTAGTTTAAGCCCAAGAGGAGTACAAAGTAGGGCAGGTCTGAAAACACAGCACCCTGCTATCAAACTTATAGGACAGCTATCAAACTTGAGGCCTTGATCATAAGCAATGCCTGTGACAAACTTCTAGAAACCAGGACCATGTAAGGTTGCTGACAGAACATCAGGGACTTTCCCAAGTCAAGAAGAATCCCCAAGCACAACACAGGAAACCAAAAGCTTCACCTATCCAACAATTTAAAAATCCCTTATTAAGTAACTTCTGGGTGAACTACAAACAACAACTACATAATTAACCAGAGTAATAACACTGAAGACATCACATTTGCAAAACAGTCTACTATACCTGTTTGTCAATAAAAGTCTGCACTAACTTTCTAATTTAAAAACCTAGAAAAAGAACAATGAAGTGATCCTAAAGAAAGATGTAATAATGATAAAAGCAGACATTTAAAGGGAATAAAACTATGTGAGAGAGCAGGGATAGGCAGGTCTGGTGGCACACCTGTAATTCTAGTACTCTGGGAAGCTGAGGCAAGAGGATCACAAGTTCTACTCCAGCTCACACAACTTAGGGATTTAGGGGGATCTTGTCTCAAAATAAAACATAAAGAAAATAAAAAGAAATAAGGAAAATCTGAAAGCCTAGATTAAAAAGACAGTTTCACAAGGAAATAGAAACTATTTAAATTGACCCAATTAAGTTAAAATGTTTATATTGACCCATGCTCAAAGAGAAAATGAGATTTATTTAAAAGTTATCTCACAAAAAAACCCATCAAGCATAGATGATGTCACAAAAGAATTCTAGCAAATCTACAAAGACTGGATTGTCTTGGTGCTTTAAATAATTCCAGAGTAGCCAGGTGTTGTCGTACACCCTTGTAAACCCAGCACTTAGAGAGGCTGAGGCAGGAGGATTGAAAATTTCAGGCCAGCGTATATAACTTAGTGATTTAGTGAGACCCTGCTTCAAAAAAAAAAGTGATAAAGGGCAGAGATGTAGCGTAGTTTGAAGGACCAAGGTTCAATCTCCATTATCCTTATCAAAAGAGAAAAATCCATCTGCATCTCTCCAATGACTAATGATGTTGAGCATTTCTTCATATGCTTCTTAGCTGCTCTTACTTCCTCCTCTGAAAAATATCTATTCATTTCAGATGCACATTTTTAAATTGGGTCTTTAAATTTGGGTGGGCTGATTTTTTTGAGCTCTTTATATATTCTAGATAGTATCCCTTTATCTGAGGAACAGCTGGTAAAGATTTTTTCCCATATTGTTGGTTGCCTTTTTGCACTGTTGGTGGTTTCCTTTGCTGTGCAGAAGCTTTTAAAAGAATGAGGTCCCATTTGTTGATTTCCTCAGCCAGTTCCTGTGCTATAGAAGTTTTGTTCATGAAGTCTTTCCCTAAGCCAGTGTCTTTGAGAGTTTTACCTAACCTGTTTTGCAGAAGGTTTAGAGTGTCTGTTTTAATATTTAGGTCTCTTATCCACTTTGATTTTAGTTTGGTACATGGTGAAAGAGTCAGATCTAGTTTTAGTCTTTGGCAAATTAAAGCCCAGTTTTTCCAGCACAATTTGTTAAAGAGGCTATCTTTCCTCCATTGAGGATGTTTGGCTCCTTTGTCAAAGATGAGGTGGCTGAGTGTATCTGGAGTAGTTTCTGGATCTTCTAGCCTACTCCATTGATCCTAGGATCTGTTCCTTTGCCAGTACCATGCAGTTTTTAATCACAGTGGCTTTATAGTATAGTTTCAGGTTTGGAGTTGTGATACCCCCCACCATGTCCCTGTTGCTTAGCATTGCTTTTGCTATTCTAGGTCTTTTGTGGTTCCAGATGAAAGTGTGAATTTTTTTCTCTAAATCTGTGAAATAGGGAGTATAGCCATTTTGACAATATTGGTTCTTCCTACCCAGGAACAAGGTATGTCTTTCCATTTTTTGATATCATCTTCTATCAGCCAATGGCAAATGTTGGCGAAGCTGCGGAGAAGAAAGAACCCTTCTCCACTGTTGGTGGGACTGTAGACTCGTACAACCCCTGTGGAGATCAGTTTGGAGAATCCTCAAAAAGCTAGGATTGACGGTCCCACTTGACCCAGCCATAGCCCTACTAGGTATATACACACAAGAATTAAAAGACTCATATCACAGTGACATATGTGCACCCATGTTTATAGCAGCCCAATTTGTAATTGCTACATCTTGGAAACAACCCAAATGTCCATCAACTGGAGAATGGATAAAAAAGCTGTGGTTCTTCTACAGAATGGAGTATTACTCTACCATAAAAAATGATAAGTTTGAATCATTTCTACTTAAATGGACATACCTTGAGGATATCCTCATAAATGAAATAAATAGGGCACAGATTGTTACATATCACATCTTTTCTCTGGTATGAGAAAATAAAGATGTAAATGAGTCCTAGCATTGTATGTTATATATTGTGAAATAGAAAACGCTCAATGTAAAATAGGGTGAAGGCGGAAAATGTTGAGATTGTAACAAAAAAGTAAGGAAACAAATTTTATGTATATGGGGGGGTGGTAGGGTAGGTAGGGCTATGGGAAAAAATGAGAATTAAGTTGTGTCTTATACTGGTACAAATCCCCATTATGGAGTGCAATCATGATGTGTATATTTAATAGACCAATAAAGAAAAAAAAAAAAGAGAAAAATCCAGACATCAAAACTACTTTAAGAAGCACTTTGAACACTAATACTTAAGTGAGAGGAAAAAAATTGACAATCCCCACCCCCGCGTAAACTAACGTTAGTTGTGACTGTAACAATTTTTAATATGAACAAAAGGAAACAGAATCCATGTTATTCATGTTTCTATAACTAAGTGAGATTTATCACAGTAATGCAAGGCTGGTGTGTATTGGCCAGCTTCCCTTCACTGGGACAAAATGCCAGACAGCTGTGAATTAAAGGAGGAAAGATTGATTTCTGCTCAGGGTTTCTGAGCTGTGATGTGTGACTGATTCACAGGCAGAAACATGCAGGAAGGGATGGTGGAGGGGAGCAATTCACCCGGTGGCTGCTAGGAAGTGGAGAGCAGAAGCTGTGAAGGGCCAGGACCAGATGTGGGCCTTTAGTGAGATGGCACCTCCTGAGTCCATTGGCTATGAGCTTATCACAAAGCAGTGTCCTCACGTTCGTGTTACCTCTTCAACAGGCTCTTCATCAGCCAAATTGACAATCAAGATTACCTAGCACTAGTTTATAAAGGAAGTGATGAATACCATAATATGACATAAGCAAACCTAATAAAAAAGTATTATCTCACTGATGTTAGAAGTCATTGGCAAAATTCAGCACATACTTTTGATGAAAATAATTCAAGAACATAGGTATTGAGGAAAGTATATATGTAACCTAACCCTAAAGTCAAGCCTGATTTAATTCAGAAAGAATAGAAGTGTAGTCTCTAAGCTTGGGGAAAGACATGGCCATCCTCCATGTCTACTGCTCCTCAACACTGTACCTGCCATGGATGGATGCCGAGCGCCCCTCACGGGACTGGCTCCTGGGATCGCAGCTCATGAGGTGCTGTGGAACTCTAGGCAAGGGGCCTAGTGGGCAGTCTTTAGGGCATCTGAGGTCTGCTCACAAAGGCAATTGTGGAAACCCTGCCTTCTGGTCCCTGTTTACCTGCTCAGGCTGTGAATGCTCTTTCCACTGTGTACTCCCACCATAATGATGTACAACTGTCCTCAGAAACCCAGAACAATTTGCTGCCACTGTCAGATTGGAACCTGGAAAAATTTTAGTCCAAATAAATGAACCCAGGGGTTTCATTATAGTGAGGAAAACTGATATACTACTAGAGGAATTAGCACAAGTAACAAAATTGATTCAAGGCATATGATTGAGCAAGGAACTAAAACTCTACTCTGTTGGTAGGTGGTACTGTCATCTAGGACTCAAAGACTGTTAAGAGCAACTCAGCCCATAAAGACAAGACAGAACAGACTCAGAAAAGTAGACAAAACATGAACACACAGTAATAACTTTCATACACACAAACACAAGTTAAAGTACACAGCAAAAATGCCTTTTGCAACAATAACAAAGATGACTTGAAAGTTTAGAAACTCATTTAATAAAATATGTGTGATCAAGATGTATCATAAACTGGTACACACTCTCAATGTTGAATGTAATCATAATGTAGATATAAAACATACCAATAAAATCAATTATTCCTAACTGAAATAAAGAAGACTCAGATGTGTGAGTACTGTATCTTATCTCTAGTATGAAAAACCAAAAGTGTATATGAATGCCAAAATGTATGACAGGTAATGTGAAACAGGAAGAAAATATACAAAAGAGAAAGGGTTGGTAGAGGAAAGTAAAGAGAAGAAAGAAAAAGGTTGAAAGTCAAAAAAGGAAACAAAGCTTATATGTATAGCAGTGGAGGTTGTAGGGAGACAAGGGATAAGGAGAAAAATTAGAATCAAGATGTGTCTGTATGGATACAAGTTCTCAATATTAAATGTGATCATACTGTATGTATAAAATATACTAATAAAATTAATTAAAAAGAGATATATATATAAGGAATATAAAATATATATGAGGATATAATATAAAATATATATCAGGAAAAATTTGACTACAAATTACTTGAATAAATGGAAAGACATATTCTTGGACAGGACAACTAAACATTGTAATACCTTTTCTTTCTGCATTTATTTTATAAATTTAATACAACCTAATAAAAAAAACTAACAAACTATTTTCTGTAATTAGCAAGTTGATATGATGGCAAAATAAATGTATACAAATAGTTTGTAACAAGAAAACACAAAGGAGACCATCCCTGCCAGAGATTAAACCACATTGCAAAGTGCCTATGGTGTAGAAGAACGTGGTACTGAGGGACAGATGAACAATAAGCCAGTGCAATAAAATATAAAATCCATGATTAAAGCCCCCAAACATATGGAAATGCAGCACATGAATGTGTTGATGTCACAAATTAGTGATTTAAATGACTCATTTTAAATAAATGGTGCTGAGACTACTGGGTAACAATTTGGAAAAGCTGAAATTAGATCCATGTCTCCTACCACACAAAAATGAACTTCACATGGATTAGAGATCTAAGTGTAAGACAATGAAACCATATAAACACTCAAAGAAAATATGAGTGAATTTCTTTTTAATGTTGGTTTAGGAAAGATTTTCCAAACCACAACTAAAAATCCAGAGCAAATAAAGAAAGATAAAACTGACTGTATAAAACTGACTACATCAAACAAAAATAAAGGCATTAGAATAACTGATTGTTAGGCAGCAGCTGGAAAAGTGGGAGAGGATATTATCAGTGTGCAGCCCAGGCAGGGAGCTAAGGTTATGAACATGCAGAGGACTCTGAGCCGTGGAGGTGCAACAGGTGACAGACCTGAGAGTAAAATGGGGAGTTGCAAGCAGAAGATTCCAGAAAAGATACATAAAATGTTTCTTAAATAGACAGAAACATTCAAATGAGAGGAGCCTGCCTGGCAAGTACAAGGTCCTGAGTTTGATTTCTGGTACTGGGAAAAAAGTGATAAAGTTCCATTTCTCATCTATCTGACTAAGAACAACTTAAAATAAATGAGAAGACATTTCACTGGTGAGTCTGGTGAGAGATGTGTGTCTTCCTTTATTGCAAGTGCTGCAGTATTCTAGGGGTAGAACTGAACACAACTAAGTATGCACACCTGTCAGCCTCCCACTTCTCACAGTCTCTCCCCAGATACATATGACTAAAGTAAGATACCTATATAGTGATTACACTTTGTGCGATACTTATAATCAGGAAACCTTAAGAACAAGCTAAAGGCCACATGCACAGGAGTGGATGAATGACCATGGTATAGCTGCACAGTGGAGCACCATGCAACTCTACAAAAGCATGTAGAAGATTTCTATGAATTGATTAAAAAGTAGACTGCAAGGCCAGGGATTTGGCTCAGTGGTGCCTCCCTCACATGCCTGGCAAACACATGGTCCTGAGTTTGATCTTGCTACCAAAAAAGAAAAACAAAAAAGTACCAAAGATTACCAATGATATGCTACCTTTATGTCAATATGAAGGAAACCCAAGACATTACAAACCTCTACTCATTTCTATGAAGGAAATAATAAAATAATAAACTTGAGATTAGAGGCTGGCTACTTACAAGGTGTGGAAGTGGAAAACACTGAGTACAAGGGGTACAAAGGAAGTGTACTTCTCAACTGTATCTTTTGGCTCAGGTAGAATTCTGCCAACCACAGTGATATTGCACACATACTATTCTCCAGACATCCTTCAAAATGAGCACTCTGTTTTTCTTCTGATAAATTCCTTTATTTTTTTTTTTTACTATATCAAATGTTATAAAAAATATGGCTGTTTAAGTCAAAAGCTTTTACCCTCCAAGCCCTCACTTTGATATGCTTGTCCCTCATTCTTGCTATGGTCTGAAGCACTTCTCAAAGTCCTCTTTGTTATCTCTGGGTGCACTGACATGGCTGCCTCTGTGTCCGGATTTGTGAATCAAATCATTTACCTTTTAGCTCTGGGGAAGACTAAGAGCTCACACAGTGCCTGGTCCAGTGAATAGGTGGATAAGGGCACACCATCAAGTTTTTACAAGCCTGTCTTTCCACTGGATGACACTTGGTGGTAGATGCAGCATATATTTTTTTCTTTCTTTACATGCACCATATATATTATTTTTATCACATTTTGTTAAGACACTTAGAAAATGATTTTTAGACTTGCATAAGAAAGTGGCAAAAAGGCTGGGATAGTGTGTTTGAATGAGGGGGAGTATCAGTGTGGGATTAATGGCAACGTGTCTTCTCCTCTATTTTTTAAATTACAACATTCCCCAAATATTTTGACTACCCATTGTCAGTTTCAAAGTACAGTGTCTCTGGATTTTTCAATGTTTCTAGACTTATTAATTTTCAGAACAACCATACAACTTTAGCACTACTCTTGAAACACAAAACTCGGTTGGATGTTACTTCTTTTATTTGACTTTTCCCCTGGATGTTTGCTCATTGGGGCCAAATATGTTTTTCTGACAGAATATCTATTTCTTGACAGAAATTTCTGGAAATAATGTGTCATCATAAAGTTGTTCTTTTTATTTGTGAAACTGAGAAGTGGATTCATCAGGATTTCTTTCTAACATATTCTCTTTGGTCTTTCCGGCCACCACAGTCACTAGTCTTGTCTTCCTATGAGGGGAGAGTTTATGCTTGTGTTTAAAACTCACAGGCAAGTGTGTAGCTATCTCAGGACACATTGGCACCATTCATTTCAATGTGCGTATTCCACTTAAGGGGACTAGAGAAGCACTGAGTGAGCTCCGGGTGGGCTTCCTGGAACATTTCCTGGCTAGAACCACTCAAGGAAGAGGGTGGACCACAGCCCCCAAACGGGTGCTGGTCAGCTTCTTGGAAAATTTCTGCTGCTCTTTGCAGAAGAGCGCTCTACCACACTTCCTCAAAAATAAGATCTAACCAAAGGAAGCAGTACTCCCAAACTCATTCCTGGAAGCAACCATTACTCTCATTCCAAAAGCAGAGAAAGACCCAACCAAAAAAAGAGAACTACAGGCCAATATCTCTAATGAATATCAATGCAAAAATCCTTAGTAAGATCCTGGCAAACAGAATGCAGAGAATTATCAAAAAGATTATACACCCTGACCAAGTTGGATTCATCCCAAGGATGCAAGGATGGTTCAACGTACGTAAATCAATCAATGTTATACACTATATTAACAGACTCAAGGACAAAAATCATATGGTCATCTCAATTGATGCAGACAAAAAGCGTTTGACAAAGTACAACACCCATTTATGTTCAAAACTCTACAGAAGATCAGAATAGATGGTCTGTATCTCAAACTAATAAAAGCTAACTACGAGAAACCTTCAGCCAGTATCATACTAAATGGTCAAAAATTGAAACCTTTCACACTAAGATCAGGAACAAGACAAGGATGTCCTCTCTCACCACTTCTGTTCAATATAGTTCTGGAAATATTAGCC
>PVIR01040296.1:0-13424 GCA_004026965.1 Petromus typicus | reverse complement strand
TATTAAAACAGACACTCTAAACCTACTGCAAAACAGGTTAGGTAAAACTCTTGAAGACATTGGCTTAGGGAAAGACTTCATGAACAAAACTTCTATAGCACAGGAAATGGCTGAGGAAATCAACAAATGGGACCTCATTCTTTTAAAAAGCTTCTGCACAGCAAAGGAAACCACCAACAGTGCAAACAGGCAAGCAACAGAGTTGGAAAAAAATCTTTACCAGCTATTCCTCAGATAAAGGGCTACTTTCTAGAATACATAAAGAGCTCAAAAAAATCAGCTCACCCAAATTTAATGAGCCAATTCAAAAATGGGCATCAGAAATGAACAGATATTTTTCAGAGGAAGAAGTAAGAGCAGCTAAGAAGCATATGAAGAAATGCTCAACATCATTAGTCATTCGAGAGATGCAGATGAAAACAACATTGAGATTTCATCTCACTCCACATAGAATGGCTGCCATTTCAGAATCAGCCAATGCCAAATGTTGGCGAGGCTGTGGAGAAGAACCTTCTCCTCTGTTGATGGAACTGTAGACTCGTACAATCCCTGTGGAGATCATTTTGGAGAATCCTCAAAAAGGTAGGATTGACGGTCCCATTTGACCCAGCCATTGCCCTGCTAGGTATATACACACAAGAACTAAAAGAGTCATATCACAGTGACACATGTGTACCCATGTTTATAGCAGATCCATTTGTGATTCCTACATCTTGGAAACAACCCAAGTGTCCATCAACTGGAGACTGATTAAAAAAGCTGTGGTTCTTCTACTCAATGGAATATTACTCTGCCATAAAAATGATAAGTTTGAATCATTTCTACTTAAATGGACATATCTTGAGGATATCCTCATAAGTGAAATAAATAGGGCACAGATAGGTTTATATCACATCTTTTCTCTGATATGAGAAAATAAAGATGTAAATGAGTTCTAGCATTGTGTGTTATATATTGTGAAATAGAAAATGCTCAATGTAAAATAGGGTGAAAGGGGACAATGTTGAGATTGTAACAAAAAAGTAAGAAAACAAATTTTATGTATATGGGGGGGGTGGTAGGGTGGGTAGGGCTATGGGAAAAAATGAGAATTATGTTGTGTCTTATACTGGTACAAACCCTCATTATGGAGTGCAATCATGATGTGTATATTTAATGTACCAATAAAGGTAAAAAAAAAAAAAAAACCAAATTTTGGCACACCATATGATGCACTGAATCAATACAGTCAGAGCACCTTCTCCTGTCTGCTTTAGCGGCACGAGACTGTGGCTCCTGAACTACTACAATGGCACTGTATAAGGTTGCAATGGGCCCACTTGCTCAGCAATACAGAGTCTCTAGGGTCGCTTGTGCAGTCTGCCAAGAGGCCAGTAGACTGTAGGCACTGTGCAGTTGCAATGTTAGGGGCTGTTGTTCCAACAGGCCCACCCACTCACCAATGCAAGCTGAATCGAGGTGTTTCTGCAGTTACTGTGGAGAAAATCAAACTCTGAACTGCTAACCTCAGTCCCTGGGTGCTCTTTCGGCATAGGCCTGGAAGCCAGCAAGCTACAACCCTGGTGCAGACTCAGTGACACAGATTCAGTGCCGCAGTCACCGTTTCCCAACCTGCCCCCTGCTAAACTCTCTCCCTGGGTGCTCTTCCAGAGTTGGCCTGGAGGCCAGTAAACTCCAACCCCGGCACAGAATCGGTGACACACTGGGTGCCGCATTCGCCATTTCCCAAGCTGCCTGCTGCCAAACTCATTCCCTGGGTGCTCCTCCAGCGTTGGCCTGGAGGCCAGTAAGCTCCAACCCTGGTGCAGTTTCGGTGGCACAGTCGCTGTTTCCCGAGCTGCCTGCTGCTAACCTCAGTCCCTGGGTGCTCTTCTGGTGTGAGCCTGGAAACAAGTAAACTCCAAACCTGGAGCAGATTCAGTGACGCAGACTTGGTGCTGCAGTCACTGCTTCCTGAGCCACCCCCCGCCAAACTCAGTCCCTGGGCGCTCTTCCGGCATAGGCCTGGAGGCCAGTAAGCTGTAACCCCGGCACAAACTCGGTGACACATTCTCAGTGCCGCAGTCGCCATTTCCTGAGCCACCCACTGCTAAACTCAGTCCCTTGGTGCTCTTCCAGTATAGGCCTGGAGGCCAGTAATCTCCAACCCGGCGCAGATTCAGTGACTCAGACTCAGTGCCATAGTCGCCATTTCCCGAGCCGCCTACTGCTAAACTCAGTCCCTGGGTCCTCTTCTGGCATAGGCCCAGTAGAATTCTTGAAGACACTGGCATAGAGAAAGTTTATGAACAAAATCTCACAGCATGAAAAGTACCAGAAATATTCAATAACTGATATTTCAGAACAAAAGAACAATTGCAATGTGGGAATAAATGCTTTCTTGTTATTATTCAAAGGATTACTATCTGTAATACATAAGGAACTTAAAAAGTTAGATCCTCTGAATTGAGGTACACAGTACAAAAAGGGATATCAGAAAGAAATAGACGAATGTCAGATGAAGAAACAGAATCAGCAAACTTGAAAAAAATGTTCAATATCCTTAGTGATTGGAGAAACCCTGATGAAAACAATACTGAGATTTCATTTCATTCCACAAACAGTGTTTGGTATTAAAAAAAAAATAAAAAAAAAACCAATAACGAATGCTGGATTCTTGTGGAGAGAAAGAATGTAGATTTGTGCAACCATTGTGGAAATCAGTATGGAGATGTTTTTTTAAAATGACTGAAAATCCTGATATTTGATCTTCCTATTTTCTTTGTGATTATATTGAGGAAAGAATCAAAAGCATACTACAGTGATTATATGTATAAATATATATGAAACCATGATCATAGCACACCATTTATAATATTTAAATCTTGGAAACAGCTCCAACTTCCATCCACTGGAGACTGAATGAAGAATTTTATTCAGCCATAAATAACAAACTAAAAGCATTTATCAAGAAAAGAGGTACCCCTGAAGCACATTCAAAAGGGAAACAAGTGGGAGTCACATGTGTGAATTGTGTGATTTCTCTACTTTGAGAAACAAAGGGTAAATGAGGTGTAGAATCATAGGTATTGTTAGATAGGAAGAAAGTCTTCAAAGAGTACAGGAAGCTGTGTTGGGGCAGGGGAAAGCAAAGAAGAGGGAAAAAATTGATGATAAACAGGAAAAAGGGGAAATGAAGCTTATGTGTATGGGGGAGGGAGTTTGAAGGAAGAGCAGGAGAATGGGACACATAAAAATCATGATACATCATGTACACATACAAATTCTCAATGAGGAATATGACCATAATGTATTACTAAAGTGTATCCATAAATTATTATAAAAATAAAAATATTACATGAAACAGTTTGACTAAGATAAGAATTTGTGCTGTTGAAATAAATACATAAGATCATTTGTATAAAAAACAGGTAAAACAATATGATTTAAATTCTAGTATTGTACTGCATAACTTATCTTTAGGCACAATACACATGTATTTGAATATAAAATGTTAATCAATATCAGGTGTGATCTTAAATATTCAGAAAATAATCAACTCATTTAGCATTCTTTTTTATGTCAGAATTCCCCTACTACATATTTTATATGCTATAATTTGATTGCTTCCTCCTTTAAAATCCAATGTGATAAGCATATAGCTTTTAGTCAGTGATTAAATCACCAAAGATTGGAAACAGTGAAACTAATATTTTGATTTTGGATTTTCCAGGCCTTGTAATTATGAAAAAAATATTTTAAAATTATTCTACTTTGTGATACACCGGAACACATAAACAAGTCTATATCCAAAGGGAGAGATTGCAAAATTATCTCAGAATGTGTAAAGTATTTTTTCAATGAGTAACAAGATGTTGAGTAGAATTTAAGTATGCTATAAAAAAACCCACACTTTTCCATGAAGAAACAAAGAGTAAAGTTACTGTGAGCTCAGAAATAGTGTCAGTCTGATTTCAGATGATGTAAGTAGTTACAAGTAGAATGTTTGTTGAAATAAGGATAGTAATACCGTCCTGATAAAATCTTAACCTATGGTAAGTCATACTGGGAAGTGGAGAGAAGGCCCCCTTTCTTACAAAGTACCAATTTTCTTTATCTGTATCTAAATGCTTTATGGAAGACAGATTAAAACCCTTGTTTTCAGTCTCCATTATTTAACACAACAAACTGATAAGTAAAGGTAAAATGCTTCTTAATTGTTAAAATAGCCTTTATTCAAAAGGAAGGCAGAACTTGAAAAACTGAAATATTCTTGTTTTGGTTACATTAAAAAATGTGAAAGAATATTCAGGAAAAATAATTAAATGTGGCAAAGTTAATGCATACTGAAGAGTAATACAGACAGAATTGTGTCTAGTACTATGAATTGACACAATGGAAAGATGATTCTCTTGAAATTATGTAGATCACCAGTGATGCTACATCCATTACAAGCCCCTGCTTTACTGCAGAAGACATCAGAAATGAAGATAAGGGGACCTTGGAACTCACTGCTGAATGTTAATCCAAGTGAACCCAGATGTGGCTCATATTTCTCCCGAGAGGCACTGGCTATATATTGTTGATTTCAAATATAAGCAATACATTTAGGCTAAAACTAATTTTTTCAGCATCAGAAATGTACTGTATATAGCAGAGCAGCAATAAAACTTTATTGTAATTCTATCCAATTAAATAATTTTTAAATTATGTGTCTATGTATGCATGTACATATGTATTTGTAGTACTGGAGATTTAACTCAGGCACTTCACACTGAAATGCACTTCCTCCTCCTCCTCCCCTTTCGATACTTATGAGAATTTCTATGAGCTGCTATTATGGCTTCACTGGATTCACATGTCTGCTCCTCCTGGTAGGCTACTGATTACAAGTTTGTTAATAAATGGTTTAAACCACTATGCATATGCAAGAGTAAATAATTTTTTACACAAAACTAAATGCTGTACTTTTGTAAAACCTGAGGCAGGTTACCATTAGATCTTTTCTCAAGTTTAGATATCAATGGTGAATCCACTAGTCTTAGACTTTTCTTTGTTATTGCTTGCTATTGGATTGTTCTGGATTTTTACATACACTTGCTTTAATTTTCCATAATTCATGTTGTGTTGAATCTATTTCTTCTAAATGCTCCAATTTATTAGTGTACAGGTTCAAAAAGATACTAAGAATATGGATTTCAGCTGTGTTCACAATGATTTCATTTTTCACCTGTAAATGCATATAAACAGATTTTCTCTTCTTTTGTTAAAGGTCTTTTTATTCTTAAACAAAGAAGGTAGCTGTCAATTTCAGTGGAGTTAAATTATGTATATTCAAGGTGTTCACTGGGATTGTCTAACATATTGTTTTCTAATTTTCAGTCTTTAGAAGCTTGGCTTGCATGCTGCACATAGTGATTCATTTATAGTTGAGGAGTTACAATGATTATGAATGTACTTTATTAGCTACAGTGCTGTTGAAATAATCTTCTTCCTTCCTGTAACCCAATCCTCTCCCCAAATGGCATGCATTCCTCATATGGGGAATAAATAGCAATGTGAGCGGAACCTAGCTTCCTTTTACAGTGAACACTACATTTTGGTGCACTGAATTTTTGTTAAGTTTCCTTTCCTATATGTACTTTTCTTTTTTTAAAAGTTTTTTGAGACAGGGTCTCACCTTGTAGCTCCAGCTAACCTTGAACACACAGCAACCCTCCTGGTTTGCCTCCTGTGTGCTGGGGTTACAGGTGTGAATCACCATATCTGGAACTGTGATATATGGTTACTGAGGACTGAACTTGGGACCTTACACTTACTAGGCAGGCACTAAAACAACTGAGCTAAATCTCCAGCCCTGTGTATATTTTTATTTAAATCATCTGCTTTGGAGTTTTTGTTTTTGTTCTGTGCATGTTTCAGAGTCCTCCTTCTCACCCTTGCTAATATCTTCTATATGGCTATAATGATCCACATCTAATGAATAAAAGACTAGATAGATTTACTATTGTGAAGTACAAGTAAATCTGGGTGAAATAACTTGGTCATGTTTAATACAATCAGATTCAGAACTGAAAAGTAGTTGAGAATAAAAGAAGTTGATACTAGGTAAAACAATCCCATAAATAATAAAATTGGAACAATTTCTGTATTCCATGTTGAGTTATTAAAAGCATACAGTTAACAAGACACTGTGATGTTGCCAAATGAACCCAAATGCACACTACATAAACACATTAAAAAACTGACAGAATCTTGAATTGTTTATAACTTTTAACTCATCTGTACTGAAGCAACTTTACAATAATAAACAAAAACTACAACAAAATAATCTTGCTATAAGGCCTCATACTTCAATTATCACCTTCCATCTCCCACTCCTAGATGTCATTAAATTTATTTTAATGCAGAGAATTGGGAATTTTCCTACTTCAGTCTATGATTTCTGTTTTTGTTTTTGTTTTTGTTTTTTTTTAGGTTTTTTGAGACAGGGTCTCGCTTTCTGGTTCAGGCTGGCCCTGAGCTCAGCCTCAAACTCACATCACAGCAATCCTCCTGCCTCTGCCTCCCGAGTGCTGGGATTATAGGCGTGAGCCACCACGCCCAGCACTGTGGTATGTGGTACTGGTTGCTACTGGGCGTGAGTCTCCATGCCCAGTATGGTATGTGGTTACCGGGGAATCGAACCCGGGCCCTTGCACTTGCAAGACAGGCGCCGGAACCACTGAGCTAACTCCCCAGCCCATATGATTTCTGTTTTTGAAGAAGAAATTAAACCCAGTTTCAAAACATATCTCTTATTTCTAACAAAATGAAGAAAATGATAAAGCCAATAGCTAGAAAAAAGACTGCTTTTTGTCCCTGCTTTAAAAACTTAGTTACAACATTAACGATAAAGAGAGAAAAGGAAACAATGAGTAGAAAATCTGATGCACCAAAGTTTTAAAGGTATAGATAAAGAAAGAAAAGATTAAAATGAAGGGGAAAAATAGAAGAAAAAAGGGGAGATATATGTGATCTTTTTCAAATTTTAGTTGCTTCTACCCAGAATAAAATGAAACTAGCTTAGAAAATCATTTTTTGTAATTTAGTTCCTGTAATGGTGGTAAGAATGTTCTGGGAAGAGACAGAGAGAATACTGTCCCACAAAGTGAGATTTAATATTATGCTACCAGGAGCAAGAATATAAAGATTTGGTGATAGATTCCAGACAGACAAGTAATTCTTTTATTATGTGCTGGGCAAGAGAATAAAAAAACAAAACAAAATCAAAACAAAACTACTTCCATCAGTGTCACAACACTCACTGATGACAGCAAGGGAGTTGTAGTAAAGGTGAAGAAGGATATACACCTGATGAGCCTGAATTCTGTTGTAAGCTATTTTGATTCTCTTTCAACAAGGGACTATGATCTGCAAAGTGAGATAAAGTTGTATTTTTGTTGTCTGTTTTCTCCTCAAAGTGTGTTTTCTCTTGGGTCTTCTTAGGCTTCATTCCTGAGCTCCGAGCCTTTTTTGATTTCTGATCATCTTGAGAAAGAACTTCACCTTTCCTACACTGATCCACTTTCTGCTTCCGTCGTTGCTCTCGTCGCTTTTCCAATGTATGGTCCTTCATCTGATTCCCTTGATGCTTAGGTTTCTCAAGCTAAAATGATAATATATAAATAAATAAGCAGACATGTATTATGGGTAGTGGGTAAGGCATCAGAGCTCTGCCTACTTGGCTTGACCCTGCGTCCTGCTCATGACTCTTTCTTACCTCCAGAAGTGTGCGGAACTTCTCTATGTCTGGTGGTTGTCCAGCCTGGAGAAGTTGCCAAATACTGTAGTTTTCATCCAGAGACACTTCAAGCAGGTCACCTTCCATCATAAGCTCCTCCAGTGGTGCTCGGGTTTCTTCAGGCAGTTCCAACACAGGGCCTGTCAGCTCTGGTAACAATGAAGTCAGCAGTTCAGATTCTAGGGAGTAGTAGAGACACACAGTATTTTTAATTGCCTTTATCTTCATGCCTCTTACCATAACACAGCTGGAGACCACATAATATCATTAATGTACTCAGTCTACAATCTACCCATACCTAGACCAGTCTTTCTTACCAGAGACCTCCTTTGGAACTATTTTCTCAGGACTAGTCAGGCTGTCTCCACTCTCTAATAAACCCTGGACCTGTGGAGGAGAGAAAGGATGGGTAATGATAACTCAGTAGAAGGGCCTACCAACTTAAACTCTCAACTTGGCTCTGTCTTTTTCCTAAAGAAGAAAGACCCAAGCTCCCAGTAATGAACAGTGTTTAAAGAAGTGGATAATTAAGTACAAGGTGAGAAAGGCTAGACCAAAGGAAAATAATAGGGCAAGATCAGGGAAATTCGAGGGCAAGAGTTTCTCTGGGTAGCTCACCTTAGGCATACTGCTGCCACTGTGTTTTCCAAGATCAGAAGAAAGAAGTGAGGCAGAGATAGATTTCTTTAACTTTGATTCAGCCTGTAACTGTTGGCGGAACTCAGCCAGTTGTCTTGACAAAGCAGTCACATTCTCAGAGGCTAGAGCCTGTCTGGCACGATCTTGCCAACTGATGGCCCTTTCTGTGAGGCACTGTAGAGCCTCACCCTCAGGCAGCCGCACAGGCAATCTCTGCAAGGCCACCAGCAGTGCTAGGATGGTTTCCAGGCGTGGGCGCCTTGAACGCATGCACAATGGACACAAGAATTTAGTGTCCCATTCCCACCAGGCCAAAAGTGCGGATGATGGAGAACTAGGTTTTATAGAGTTGAGCAGGTGGGGTACTGTCACACACTGCCCATGAAACCAATCCTGACACAGATCACATTGCAGAGCTCCCAGTCTGGCTGGTACCTTCCCACACACACAGACGGAGATTGAAGATGACACTGTGGCTGATGATGACAATGGACTGGGCTTTGCTGAGTTGATGCGACGTAATTGCAAGATACCTTCCTTTTCTTTCTGTTCCCCTTCCTTGAAGGCTGTAATCTATTCCCAGGACAAGAAGAGAGTAGGTCAAGAGTACATATTCTGCTCTGATCCATTGACTATCCCCAAAACAAACTAGAATTGAGCTTAAGTAGCAAATAATCTGCCCATGTGTACTGATGAATATCCTCTCACTGGTATACCATTCTCTTTTTAGGAAGATACTGTGATCCAACTTATTCCTATTAGTGTTAAGTTGCTTACTACAGAGCCTGGGTCTCTGAGATCCTGTGCCGATAGCCCAAGGAGCTCTGTGTCAGATGTGTATAGTCCCAGCTCCTTTTCCATCCACCGACTGCGTTTGGCGGTATCTGAGCCAGCATCTGCACATGGACAAAGGACCTAAAAGACAAGGAATGGGGAGGTAATAGGTATTTTCTTCCCTTATCCCTCCAAGAGTTCATGTTCTTTTATGAATGACCTCAGAACAACAACAACAACAAAGAGTAAATTACTTACCTCTAGCAGGGTGTAGCATGAATTCTTTCTAAGAAAGGTCTTTGAAGCCTTCTCTTTCCAGGAATGTGCTGTCAGTACCTGAAGCTCTAGCTGTCTTAGCTCCTCCAGACCCACAGGTAGGTCCCGACCTACTGCCACCAAGCCCTCCAAATCATCCAAACAAGGATACTGGTCACTACTCTAAGATATAAATATGAGAAACTTCAGTTAAAATTTATCAAGCACTTGATCTAAACATGTTGTGTAAGGCTGAAGATTATACTGCTTTATATATAATACAGCAGAAAATATATGGATTGTCCTGAAAAAGAAAAAAGAGACAGCAACATTTTTCCACAGATTCGACAGTGGCCACTCAGTTTATCCATTTAACTCTTTCTATGTCTCTGCTTGCAAACCAAAATGGACAAGATAGAATAACATTCAATGCTTAGGTTCAGTGTCAACATTATGGGGAAACTTGATTTGGATCTCATTCAGTTTGGTTTATGATCATAATTATGGAAAGAATTAAATTCATCAATTGAGGTACTTCTGTACTTTCATTTTCTCAGAACCAAAATTTTAAGCAACATCAATTCCTCTCTTAAAGACGCCTTCTTCATCATCTACTCTCATGGAACTCTACTCTCACTCTGGAATCACCTATTGCTTCTTACCCTTTGTTTATATTCTCTGGTTATGGAGACTCATGCCCACCAGCATCTCACTTTTGTAGGTCAGGCTGGCCCTGAGCTCAGCCTTGAACTCACAGTAGTACTCCTGCCTCTGCCTCCTGAGTGTTGGGATTAAAGACATGAGCCACTATGCATTGCTGTATATGGTTACTGAGGCTCAAACTCTATACCTTGCACTTGCAAGGCAGGTGCCAAAACCACTGAGCTAAATCCCCCACCCTCACCATTACTCATCTAGCACAATCAAACTAAATCAAAATTTTGAAGTAGAACTGTCTCATATTTCTCCAGGTATGTGGTACGGAAAAAGGCAATATAATCCTCACTTGAATTTCTTGCACATCAGCAATCCATGCATGTGCCTTTTTAAGAGCTTCTTTGAGTGCCTGGATATTTGGCAGGTAAACAGGGATATTTTCTGCCTCATGAATTATAGCTTCCAATGTGGCTGGTGGATGCTTTTGGCTAAAAAAAAGGAAAAATAAATTTACTAATAAATATTACAAGTATGTATATATCTTTTCTTATTCTTAATTTCTTTAGTAAAAGCATCAGCAATAAACCTTAATATAGTAAATGAACAACAAATGCCTCAGGTCTAAGTGTGACCCATGATCCTCAAATGTCAATTTTACTAGATTAAAAAATGCTTAAGTGACAACCAACAGCTTGATATAAATGAAGAAGACATCAGTATAATTAAATTTTATAATTGAAGTGATATCTTACCAAAGACTGGGTAAAATTCAGTCTTGGAAGGAAGGCCTGGAGAGGCTAACAGTTAAATAGGGACCTTCTAGGATCTCCCAAGAGGCCCAGACTCAGATTAGGAAGATCACAGGTCTTGCTTTCTGTTGTGGGAGTATTAGAAATAATGGCAGGCAGACAGACAGGGTAGGCCTTGGAAAACACCTGAGAAACAAGTCTATTACCAAAGGTTAAGGACATCAGCAGAACTTCAGGAAAATGAGACCAATTAAGCCCCATTCTCCTGAATAACTAAGTCAATGGGGAGTCAAGGTTTAGATACACCCCATCTCTTCCTAGAAATGTAGTAATTATAAGTTCCCCTGGAGGAAAAGGTGAGAAATTTGGCCCACTGGGGATCAAAAAGACCCTATATGACTTGATTTCTCTTTCGAAAATAATTTGATCTCATTTGATCAAGACTGCTTAAACAACTGTACTTGTTGTAATTCCATTGGTTTGCCCATTTTTAAAAAATCTTTTTGGAACTGGTGCACTGAGTTTAGCAGCGGGTGGCTCTGGAACAAACAACTGCACCATTGAATCTATGCCAGGGTTGCAGCTTACTGGCCTCCAGGCCCACACCAGAAGAGCACCCAAGGACTGAGTTTAGCAGTGGGCGGCTCTGCAACCGGAGACCATGCCATTGAATCTGTGCTGGGGTTGGAGCTTACTGGCCCCCAGGCCCACACCAGAAGAGCACCCAAGGACTGAGTTTAGCAGAGGGAGGCTCCAAAACTGGTGACCACTCCATAGAATCTGAGCTGGGGTTGGAGCTTCCTGGCCTCCAGGCACACACCAGAAGAGTGCCCAGGGATGAAGGTTAGCAGCGGGTGGTTCTGCAACTGGAGACCAGACCATTGAATCTGAGCAAGGTTTGGAGCTTACTGGCCTCAAGGCCGATGCCGAAAGAGTACCAAGGGACTGAGGTTAGTAGTGTGTGACTTCGGAAATGATGTCTGACCATCAAATCCATGCCAGGGTTGGAGCTTGATGGCCTTCAGGCCCACGCCAGAAGAGCACCCATGGACTGCGGTTAACAGATAAGAGTATGACTTTCTCCACATCAACTGCAGAAGCACATCCAATCACATTGTATTGTGAGTAGGTGGGCTGGTTTGAATATCACCCAGTACCATTGCAGCTGCACAGGGCCTACATCCTACTGCCTTCAGGCCGATTGCACAAGTGAGCCCAGTGACTCTGTATTGTTGAGTAGGTGGGCCCATCGGAACCTAAGGCAGCATCATTGTAGCAGTGCATGAGCCAGAGCCTTTCTGCCTCTAAAGCAGATGGGAGAAGGTATTCTGACTGTAATGATTGAGTGACTCATATGGTATGCCAGAACTAGGGGTTTTTGTTTAGGTCCCAATACAGACTGTAAAGAGCAACCCAGGAAACACTGCTATTTTAAGGTTCCAACTATTAGGAGGGAAGTGACTTGCAACAAACAACACCAGAAAACAGGGCAGGTCAGAGATGAGGAAACACTAAAGGTCTCAAAAACAAAGATCCTCACCTCAAGGTAACACGGGCAAGGGAATTAGAGAAGTTTGAAGCCCAGTCTCCAGGGCCTTCAAAATGGTAACCAAAGCAGATCTAGTAAAATGGAAATCAGGACTGATCTCTGGGATGAAAGCAGAGATATTGGACACTGTCAACACAATGATTAATAAAGCTAAAGAGGAAATCATGGAGTTGATAGAATCCAAGATAGCAAAAACAATGGAATCTTTTAAACATCAACAAGCAGAACCCCAGGAAATTAAGAAAGAAAATGAAAGCTTGCACAATAGAATGAATTGGGCAGCAGACTGAATTTCAGACCTAGAAGACAAGATCTCAACCAATGAACTGGAAAGGCATAATTTATGGGAAAAAAAACATGCAATAATGAAAAGATAATCAAACAGCTCCTGGATGATTCAAACAAGGATAACATAAGATTGATTGGAGTCACTGAGGAAGCAGGAGACAATGCTAAAGACATCTAAAAGCTATTCACAGAGATAGTGGCAGAAAACTTCACAGAAAAAGGTAAAGAATTGGATATACAAATATATGAAGCATACAAAGTGACACAATCCCATGACATAAAAAAATCTACACCTAGGCATATCATCATAAAAGTCCCAGATATCCAAAAAAAGAATGAAATACTGAAAGCAGCCAGAGAAAAGAAAACAGTTACATTCCAAGTGAATTCCGTCAGGATCACAGTGGACTTCTCAACTCAAACAATCAATGCAAGAAGAGCCTGGAGTGAAGTCTTCCAAGCCCTAAAGGAAAACAACTTCCAACCTAGACTGATGTATCCTGCAAAACTATCCTTCAAAACTGATGGGTAAATAAAATACGTTCATGACAAAGAACACCTGATAACAGAATGAAAACTTTACAAATATGAAACCTGTGCTCCAAAACTTTTTAATGATTATCTTGGAGAAAAACAAGGAAAGTTATAAATCCATGAGATCTAAACAACTCAACCCACAGAACCAAACAAGAAACTGATAGGAAAAGGGCAAAAGCAGAGTAACACAGCCAAGACCAGGAAAACATGGCAG
>PVIR01040295.1:0-13442 GCA_004026965.1 Petromus typicus | reverse complement strand
TCTTTCATTTGATCCTTTTAACACTCCTGTGAGAAGATCAGGTTGGTATCAGCATTTTCATTTTCCACATGGGGAACATTAGGAATATGGGAAGAGGTGAAGGAACTTAATCTAATCTCAAGGTGGGAGAGCTGAGGATGGAACTAGTCTTTTTTTAAAATTGATTTTATTGGTACATTCTATACATAATGATCACACTCAACACTGAGAATTTGTACCTGTATATGACATATCTTGATTCTCATTTTTCCATTCCCCTGTCCTCCCTACAACTTTTTCCCTGTATACATAAACTTTGTTCCCTTTTTTTCTTTTTTACTATCAAGTCTTTTCCTTTCCTTCTTTACTTTTTCCTACCCTCCTTTTCCCTTTTCCTTTTGCATATTTTCCTCCTATTTCACATTACCTATCATACATTTGGGCATTCATTTACACTTTGAGTGTTTCATACTAGAGGAACAATATGGTACTTATATATCTGTGTCCTATTTATTTCACTTATGACATTTGAATCTCAAATCTATTATTCTATATGGCTGAATAATATTCCATTTTATATATTAAAAAAACACATCTTCTTTATCCAGTTTCCCACTGATGGGCATGTGGGCTGTTTCCAAGATTTAGCTATCACTAATCTTAAAGCCACTGTATATGAGAGCTCTTTCTACTCTTTTGTGCCACCTGGCTGGGTTAGCCATGGTCTACAAACTTCTCCTTCTGTTTCTGTTTTCATGAAAAAGTCTTTTTCCTGAGCCACCTTTCACTGCAGACCTTGCTAATTTAGCCTTTTTAATCTGTCCACACTTTGCAGTTTTCTGAGCTACTGGTCTGGAGGTCGCACCCTCCTGGCTTCCCACGGGTGCTTATATATATACCCCCTTCTATGAAAACTCATGCTTGTCAGAGCCAAACATATTCCCAACCATCTTATCTTACTGGTCACTGTTATCTACAGGTTACTATTCCTTATCATGTGAAGACTTTCTGGTACTTAGTTCACTTCCTTCTGTTCCACCCTGATTCCTGCCATTATTGCTGGAAGCATCCTTCAGCTACCATGCCTTCAGTGACTTTCACTGTATTCTTTTTTAAAATACCCACTGCCAAGGCCACTGCTTGATTCTTGCCATCACTTGAAACAAATCTACCTTGAAATTTAAAAATTCCATTTCTATGACCCCAACTTCTCATATTTCTAACTCTCTTGAGACTTCTGTCCACTACAGCCATTACATCATAATTTTTAGATTGGCTAGAGTTGGTGTGGTCCATCTTTTCACTAGCCCCACTGACTTCCTTGTATTCTCTTCTATTCTCTCCCCCTTTTTGCTCTAGTAACAGCATAAAACCTTAATTTTCAAACTGTTATCTCATCCCACTTCTAGGTTGTTAAAAAGACAAAAGAAAATCACAGCCCTTTCAAAAGTGACAAACTAGTCTCCAAGCATAGCAAGGCCTGAGATTTTTTTTGGTTTTTTGAGACAGGGTCTCGCTTTGTGGTTCAGGCTGGCCCTGAGCTCAGCCTCAAACTCACATCACAGCAATCCTCCTGCCTCTGCCTCCCGAATGCTGGGATTACAGGCGTGAGCCACCACGCCCGGCACTGTGGTATGTGGTACTGGTTGCTACTGGGTGTGAGTCTCCATGCCCAGTATGGTATGTGGTTACCTGGGATGAACCTGGGTTCTTGCGCTTGCAAGATAGGGGCCGGAACCACTGAGCCAAATCCCCGGCCAAGGCCTGAGATTTTTAAGCCATTTTCTCAATTCATTTTCTCCCATCTTCTCTAAGTGGTCCAACCCTTCAGTACTCCTAACCCTTTCTCTACTCAGCTGTCTTTCTTCACTGATGGATACAACTTTTCCTTGATACCAGGAAGGTTATTCCTATCCATCTGCCTATATCCTTGATTCTTCTTCCTTGTTACCACTCCCAAGACTTTATTTTCCCTTTTTACTTATATTCTTGACTACTTCTTGGAAAGCTCAGGTTGGCTACTGAGAAATATGTATGAATGCTCCAACTTCCAACTCAATGTCTTTCTTTTAGAATTACAGGCTTTCTTATTAGCACCTGTTTCTATTTTTCTTTTCTCCCACTCCTTCATTTTCTTTTCTTTTTGGTTTTGTATTGGGACTAAACTCAAGGGGTGCTTTACCACTCAGCTACATTCTTCAGCTCTTTTTATTTATTATTTTGAGACACAGTGTTGCCTCTTGAATAGCTAGAATTACACGCATACCTCCATCCCTGGTTCACCACTATTTTTACCATCTTTTTCATTCACTATTCCCTGATGTATTTCTACACACTGTATACTGTAATTTGCCCTTACCACCCTCCAACTCCATTGAAGTCACTTTTGCTGAGAAGATCAAGTATCCACTAATTATCAAATCCAACAGATGTCTCAGTTTCTGCATTACTGGAACATATCCAGTTGTGCCCTTTGGAATCTTGTTAAGTCTGACTACCATACTATCAACTCTTTCCATTCTCTACTCAGAACATTTATTTACTTCCTTGGTGGGCTGTTCTAGATGGTCCATGTCTTGAACTCTGTTGATTCTCAGGACTTGTTCTTTGGTCAACTGTTCTTTTCATTCTCACGTAAATACATGAGAATGTAAGTATATTTTTATCTACTGTCTATGTATTGGTGACTCTCAAATACTTAGCTTCATTCAGCTTAGTACTCTTTCTGAGAATCAGACCCACATAGCCACTGCCTGCTAAGTATCCCCTAAATGACCCACAAGCTCTTTCTCTTCCTTCTCTTCTGGTTCTCTCTCATCATCCATCTAGCCATCACATGCAGACATCTAAACCCAGGAGTCATTTTCTACCAATTTGCCTCATGATCCTAAAATCTGATAAAATTATCTTCTTGAATAGTTTTCAAATCTGTTCTCTCTTCTCTAAATCTCCTATCTCCACCCTAATTCAGTCTTATATCATTTCAAGTTTGACTTACCCTTCTAACCTCCTAGCTGGTTCTCTAGTCTTATCTAGTCTTGGTCCTTCTCAAATTCTTACTCAACCCTGTAATCAGTGATCTATTCAAAACACAAACCTGAGCTGGTATGCTGGCTCCCACCTATAATCCTAGCACCCTGCGAGGCTGTGATAAGAGTATTACAAATTTGAGGTCAGACACAAAATACAAAAGGGAGGGTAGAGATATAGTTCAGGGTGCAGGCTTGGGTTCAGTACCTGACAGTAGTAACAATGCGAACAACAAAAACAAAATGAAAATACCCCCCAAAATTTATGCATTGCCTCTAATTAAAAGCTTCTGGGAAGTTTAACTGCTTACAAGATCAAGATTAAATCTGAATTCTTTAGTATAGGATTTAAGGTCCTCAGTGGTCTGAATACTGACCAAAGGCTTTTCTCTATCAGGTCCCAGTATGACATTTTATTTTCAGTGATACCAAACTGCATATAGTCTTGGTAACATCTGTCCTACATCCTTTCCCTTTGCCCTTGCTCATGTCTCCTTTTCTGGAAAGGTTTTCCTTCTCACTTACTCTAACAACCATTTATACAGTCTCAGATAAGGAGTTACATTCTCTAGAAGGTCCCTTGAATGCTAAGATTGGGTTAGTGGTTTCTTCTTGCAGTTTTCAGACTATCTACAGTGTTATTTCAATGTGCTCAGCATAATGTTCCAAGTATAATTATCTTTTTAAGTGTTTGTCTCCTCCACAAGAGCTTAATGATAAAAAGTGATTTTTATATCTCTGTGCCAAATACAGATGGTATTTCAGTAAATGGCTAATGAATACAAGAATTACTCCTCCTCTGTCTCCTTTAGCTCTAGGTGTTTGGCTCTTTCTCTCATTTGTAAGCCAGTCCCAGAGTTCTGATTTCTTCCTAGGTGCTTTGTCAGGCAAAATAGTGAACCTAATCCTAATCCCACCAGCATATAGAAGTAAGTTACCCCTGGCCTCATATATCATGTTGGAATGAAGGAAGGGAAGAAGGAGAAGGAGGTATGGCAGAAAGAGAGATATGGCTGGCTTACCTCTGGAGCACAGCCTGCGCACAGCTGAAGCAGTGCTTGGTGGAAGAACATAGGAAGGAAGCAAAGGACGGTGACCAGGAGTACGAAGATTTGGGGAGGAGCTGACAAGTTTGGTAGGATTCAAGGCAGAGTCCATTGAGTCTGAGTGTGGTGTCAAGGAACGAGGCAGACTATTCCCAAGGACAAAGGTTTCACCTAGAAAACAATAAAACCAGGCTTTGAGCAGGGGTAAGCTTAGATAAATTGCTAGAGTGCTAGTTCCCAGGTATCTTCTTAAATGAACAAGAGGCAGCATGAAAAAAAAAAAAAGCCGTGGATGGAATTCAGATGGACTGTCTATCAGTCATGAATCCAGTTCTCACTGGGTGACTCTAGCCAAGCTCAAGGCAGGTCTCAAGTTCAGTTTCCTTAGTGACTCTTTCTTTTGAACAGATAGGCCTTTTTTTGAGACAGGGTCTCACTTTGTAGTTCAAACTTGCCCTGAACTCACTATGTAGCCCAGGCCAGCCTTGAACTCTTGGCAATCCTCCTGCCTTTGCCTCCCGGGTTCTGGGATTATAGGCGTGAGACACCACACCCTGCATTGTGGTATGTGCTTAGGGGGGTGGGGGCATCAACTCTGGACCTTGAGCTTGCCAGAACCAGTGAGCTAAATCCTTAGCCCTAGGCTCTGAGAATTTTTCCTATCTGGATTCCCTAGGCCCAGTGATGGTGAAACTTTTAGAGCCTTCAATGATACAAAGGCCCACTGTGGTGTGAGTTCTATTAGTCTGCCCTAGGCTTTTTCTGGAAAGGCAACTTTAAGAAACTGATGGTAGAACAAGAAATAGGGCATTGAAGAAGGTATACATTTGCTCAGATGAAGGTTCTTTGGAAGCTGGCACTCTGTTCAATCAGAAGGACATTTCAGAAATTCTTCTTGATGCCCAATTAAAGGCCTGTCTGCAAAGGTTCTGATCCTACATCCCATCCTGATCACAGACATTTCTAGGGAAGCTGGGATTGTACATTGGGGAGAACTTGGACATGCAGACCGGGATCAGGATTAGAATTTGGCTTTGTCACTCACTAGAATATTCCTAGTATTCTTGTCTGTACCATGGAATGCTTTCCAAGAAGCCTGTGGTAATCCGAAGTGAATGGCCATTACAGCGTTTGAAAAAAGAAATTCACTCTGATGTTTCTAAAGCCATTCCATAGCCTGACCCAGGTGGCAGCACTCAAGGCAGTGCAGAACCCAAAGCTGAATTCCTCTCATGACTGAGTTCTGTGCAGGTCAAATCAGTTCCTCGGCCCTGGCACATTCCTGGTCTGTGTGGGTCATGGATATCACACTGTATCACTGTTCCTCACACTTTTCTTAGAGATCAGGTATTTGGACAATGCTTGGGATTCATTTAAAGGCCTCTGGTGGATGCTGAATTAATTATTTAGCTCATAATAAAACCTCAGTCCTGAGATGGTTTACAATTTTTAGGACTACTTTTTAGTACTCACCTAAAATTACTCAGTAAGCATTAACTGAAATCAAATTTTCCTTTGCAGGAAAGTTACTTGTTGAAGCCCTTTCCTAGAAGTAGTTCTGAAAACAGAAGTCTCTGAGGCTTTGAGATACTTAAACTATGTCCTACCCTGCAGGACATAGTTCTAAATCCATAAATCCTGCAGACTAGGCTTCTGATTCCTATTTCCAGGAAAGATGCAAGCATGTCTCACTCTAGGACATGAATAGAAATCCAACCTGAAAAGAAGGAGGGTTAGCATCTAACCCTGCTTTTGCCATTTGCTAGGCAAATGGTCATAGGCAAATAGCTTTTCTTCTCTGAGCACATTTCCTCATGTGTAAAATGGTGGAAACCACCCTAGTCATGCAGAGAACATAAAATGAGAAAGTGGAATTGGGTAAACTTTATGAGTGTGAAAAATGTAATTTTCATTCAGAATTAGAGTAGCAGACCTCAGCTCTCTGCTATTCTTTGAAAAAAGAAAAAAGATCTGATCTAGTTTCCATACTTGTCAGCAGAATCCTGACCTTTCCTGTCCTCATCTTGTTCAGCTTTAAGAGGACAGTGATGCCTGCCTCACAGAAGCTTACAGACGATATGATGGGTAATGATAACAGCCCCAGAGTTCATCGATGCAGATACAGATCAGTGGGAACCCCTTCAGTAACACGAAGGACACTAACAGATCTGGATTCTGAGTTGAAGAATCTAAAATTCTGGAGTGGTAGCATTTGGACCAAGCAAGGTCATCAAATCTTACCCTAAGGAGATGTACTAGAAAAATGAAGTATAACCTCGGGAGGTCCTAGTCTTCTGAAGGATGATCAGATGAAATCCTGGCAGCCTTTGGTATGACAAGGCTTGGGTAGAAGACCATTTTACTTTCAAACTTTGCTCCACAGAACACTGAGACTCCCCTACAGAGAGGTCCCAGGTTCTATCAAAAGAGCTCTGGTTTTAGCTATGTGTGATAATATGCACCTGTAATCCTAGTGACTTAGTGGGCTAAGGCAGGAGGATCACAAGTTCAAAGCCAGCCTGGGCAACTTAGTGAGACTTTGTCTCAAAGTAAAATTATTAAAAAAAGGTTGGCAGTGTATCTCAGGAGTAGAGTGTTTGCTTACTATGCACAAACCCCTGCACAATCCCCACCACTACAAAACCAAAAACAAAACAGCTATAGTTTTAACTTTTATGTACTGGAGGTTCATTATCTTAGCTTCGGAAAAAACAAAGTTCTGATAAAACAAAACAAATTTCACTGACTCAAGTGTTAAGAGGTCAGAGCTGGACGATCTGAGTTTCATTTCTGGCATAATCTTTCATCAGTGATCAGTACCGTTTTAAGGATTCAGTTTCTCTGTTTATAAGATGGAGATGTAAGAAATCTTTAACTTTCTAGGGTTGATATAAATTAAATTTACTATAGAGATGATGAGCTTGTCCTGTGTACTCATTTTCAGTGAAAAACAGCTCTTTTCAGTGTCCTGTGCAAAGCTGACCTAAGACTAGTACACCTGAGGCCAGGGATTTAGCTCTGTGGTTCTGGCATCTGCCTGGCAAGCTCAAGGTCTGAAGTTTGATCCTTGGTAATCACATGCTACAATGTCAGGTGTGGTGGCTCTGTAATCCCAGCACTCCTGGAGGCAGAGGCAGGAAGATTGCCAAGAGTTCAAAGCTGGGTTGGGCTACACAGTAAGATCAAGGGCAGCCTGAACTACAAAGGGAGACACTGTCTCGGAAAAAAAAAAAAAAAAAAAAGAAAAAAGAAAAAAGAAAAGACTAAGACAGCTGACCTAAGACTAGCATTCCCAGTGAAGGCTGACAACATGGTGCTGAGAAGATACAGGATTAAAGCAGAGTAGAAAGGGCTTGTGAAGATGAAATCTGGAGGAAACTTTGGAAGGGCTGGGGCTGGGAAGAAAGTGTTGGAGGTGGATTTGTTCTTTTACAAGGCCAAGTAGAATCAGAAGCAGGAGTTGCAAGCTTGAAAGAGGAGGAAATTCATGTCAGCAGTGACATAGGGGTGTGTGTGTGTGTGTGTGTCTACCCCAAATGGCACATTTCTTTGGTGGCATTACTGGCCAAAAGGAAAATTATTTTATAACAATATACTCCATTCAGATATGTTGAAGGGTGGCAAATACATGGGCTACCCTAAGCGACGTGAACTCTATGTTAGCCAACAGTAAAATCAATTGCCAAAAACCAAGACAGCAACTTGCTGGTAGTGAGATAAGCAGCGGTTAGATAATCACTAGATTACCTTGACAGCACTTTTACTTCTGCTGCTCAAGGATTTCACACTCACTGCCCTGCTTTCCTCTGCAAGATAAAATGAGTAGGCATGGAACTAGAGCTCGGGATTAAAAAAGAAAAAATCCCACACCAGCACAGAACTTGTACACATGGCACATAGTATGCTGAAGAGCCTTCGATGTAATAAATATCTCTCTCTGAACTATCATGTGCCATATTCTCTGCTGCTCGCTCTCTCATTCAGAAAATACTATAAAACACCTACCATAGGGGTCAGTGGTTCTGGCACCTGTCTTGCAAGTGCAAGGGCCCAGGTTCGATCCCCGGTTAACCACATACAATACTGGACGTGGAAACTCATGCCCAGCAGCAATCAGTACCACATACCACAGTGCCAGGCGTGGTGGCTCACGCCTGTCATCCCAGCACTCGGGAGGCAGAGGCAGGAGGATTGCTGTGAAGTGAGTTTGAGGCTGAGCTCAGGGGCAGCCTGAACTACAAAGCGAGACCCTGTCTCAAAAAACCTAAAAAAAAAAAAAAAACCAAAACAAAAAAACAAAAAACACCTACCATATCAGAGTTAGGGTTATGGATGTTGAGAATGATAAAAACAATTTTCCTTCCCCTCTTCATTGATTTAATCCAGTGGAGAGAATAAGAAAATATAGGTAGATTAAAACGGTATTTTGGGGTATTACAAAAGGATCAAGGTATTCAGACAGGTAATACTAGGAGTTCTCTTAGATGAGGAGATCCTCATCTCTGACAATGTGATGTTAAGTAGGCCTACAAAAGAGTTCAGTCACCTGGAGAGTGGATGTGTGCCAGACAAAGTGTTGAAATTTACTGTGAACACATTGAGTCATCTAAAACACCCTGTGAGAAAGTCTATGTGCTGATGAGGGCACCCTAAGATTTCAAAGTCCTTACCTGGTTTGAATCTCTGAGACTTTTGGCACAGAACTATTTTATAATTAATTCTGAATCCCTGAATGGGACTAGAAAGAACTAGAAAGAAAGGCACAAGGATCTCATTGTCCTTGGACAGGTGAACCATTTTTTTCTAGCAAAAGGGAGCCTGGAAAGTTCAAAACAGCAGACCAAGAGATGAATGTTGTATGGATTTCACTTACAGCTAAAATTAACATTAAGTGTGACAAGTCTAAACTACAACATATAGTGGCTTGCCCAATATTATCAATTGTTTAGGGGACAAGAAGGAGTCCCTCTCATTTAGTCTCCACAAGCCTGGTACTTGATCCAGCATAAGCAAGGTTCTGAAGGAACTCTATTTGAATACTGTCTGCCTCCTCACAGGAGTCCATCTTCTTTTTTTTCATTCTAGTCAATGCTCATCAGAATGACTAGGCCATAGCACTTTTGCTCTTTATTACACCTTTGCTCTTTTATTACAAACATATGCACACATTCTTCTCTCTTTTTTTTAGTTCTTTTGAATGCTGGTTCATCTCTGTCATCACAGAGAACAGCATAGAATGTGGCACAGAATATTTAATAAATATTTGATGACCTAAGCAAAAACATCTTGACTAAATCCTTCAAAATGTTAATATTATATTATAGAAAGTAGAAAGAAACTAGAAGGCTATTCTATATAAAGGAAGCAAAAGAGATAGGACCATAAAACACAGTAGGTGATCCTTTATTGGATCCCAGATTGAGAAAATAATAAAACATCTATGAAGGACATTATTGGATCAACTGGGGGAATTCTAACATGGACTGTATATCTTATTTATGCTGGTATTTTATGTTAATCTCAGGTATTTTGTTACTGTTAAATTTCTTAAGTGCTCCTTATTCTTAAAAGATATATAGCTCAGTCCTTCTGGCCCCTGCCTCTCAAGTACAAGGTCCTGAATTTGATCTCTGGTGAAAAAAAAAAAAAAAAAAAAATATATATATATATATATATATATATATATATATTTCTCTACATATAAATATACATACACACACACACACACACACACATATATATATATATATATATATATATAAACATATTTAAGGATAAAGTCTCTCATTTAAAGTTAATTCTCAAATGGATTAATAAACAAGAAAGTATATACAGCTATGTATGTGTATATGTACATATGTACCCAGATTCATATGTATATTGCATCCTCCTCCCTAAGGTTAAAGTCAGGGACTTTGTACATGCTAGGCATGCTCTACCACTACATCCTCAATCCTTGTAATTAACACAGGATCTCCTACGTTGGCCAGGCCGACCTTGAATTTGTAATTCTTCTGCCTCAAGTTCCAAAGTAGGTAAAATTACAAATGTGTGCTTTTGTACCTGACATATGCTATGCACAGTGATACTTCAGTTCTTGCACTTAATTTGTTCTATGATTTTGGAAAAGATGGCCATGTCTGGACTTATGTGGAAAAGAAGGCTATCATCACGTTTGTCACCTGATGCAGAGTTTGAAAACAAAAAACAAAATTTTGCCAAATGCTTGGAAGTCAAATTGTTTGTAAACAAAAGTGTTCATAAACTGAGGTGCCACTGTATTACTGATACAAATATATGCATACACACTTAAAGAAAGAGACAAGGTATTTCAAAAAATTAAGTGCTAAATCTAGGTGGGGATTGTAAGGTTGAACATATTTTTCAAATTTTTATGTAGGTTTGAAAATTTTCAAAACAAAACAGCAAAAAAATTTAACAGTTTCAACTTAGATAAGAAATCTTAATGGGATATAAAATCTATGTGAGCTTTTGGTGGCTATTTGACATATTGGAAGTGCATGTTCAGTTGGTCTAAGACCATAGAATTAGGGTAGTGTCTCCTGTCATAAGGGATACGGTAGGCAGAAGGGAAGGGAGAAGGCTTCAGTAAGCTTTATCCAGTCCAGAGAACAGAGGTAATATCTAGAGGTGTCAAACTAGTAGAAGTGTATAACCAGGCAGATAGGCAGGAGTAATAACAGATCCAAAAGGTAACCCAAAAGACAGCTCTTGAACAGATCAAGATTTTTGGTAAAGGTTTAGGCAAGTAATCAGAAAAATATATGTACTGATAAAGGATTAAAGGCAAAACAAATGTTCAGTATGGCAGGAGGGTAGGAGAGAGGCCATGAAGCACATAAGAATAATAAATACAGAAAAGGCCCTGGTTTGTCTGGCAAATGCTCATTTAGGAAAGCAAATAGAAACCAGGATGGGAGTAGACAATGTTATGAGTATCTAATATGAGAAAATGAGCTTAGAGAGAAGGGGTAGAGAACTGGCTCAATCTGCCTGAAAATGGGGGTAGGGAAAGGTGGCAGCCAATGGTAGAGAGTAGTACTCCACTTCTCTGTCTCACTGATAGCTAGGGAGACAAGAAGGAAGAATCTAGCTGAAGCTTGATCCTCTTATCTGGTAGCTGAATCAGAGAAATATGAACTGCCACAGAATTCCCTGTAAAAGTCATACCCCAATCTCAAACTACTTTCATGACTGGATGGCCACAACATTTATATCCCAGTCTCAGTGCTTCTGCTAGTATAACTTTTGTAGTTTTTATTTTTTTTTAAATTGAAATCTTTATTGGCACATTACATATACACATCATGATTGTACTCCATAATGGGGATTTGTACCAGTATAAGACACAACTTAACTCTCATTTTTTCCCATAGCCCTATCCCCCCATATACATAAACTTTGTTTCCTTTCTTGTTATAATCTCATTATTATTCCCCCTTCACCCTATTTTACTTTGAGTATTTTCTATTTCACAACATATAACATACAATTCTAGGACTCATTTACATCTTTATTTTCTCATACCAGAGAAAAGATGCGATATTTACCTATCTGTGACCTATTTATTTATTTCTTGTATGAGGATATCCTCAAGGTATGTCTATTTAAGTATAAATGATTCAAACTTATCATTTTTTATGGCAGAGTAATACTCCTTTTTTTTTTTTTTTTTGAGACAATGCCTCACTTTGTGGTTCAGGCTGGCCCTGAGCTAAGCCTCAAACTCGCATCACAGCAATCCTCCTGCCTCTGCCTCCCGAGTGCTGGGATTACATGAGCCACCACGCCTGGCACTGTGGTATATGGTACTGATTGCTGATGGGTGTGAGTCCCCACACCCAGTATTGTATGTGGTTAACCGGGGATCAAACCTGGGTCCTTGAGCTTGCAAGACAGGTGCCAGAACCACTGAACTAAATCCCCGGCCCCTGGAGTTTTTAATTTAATGATGTATTCCAGTTAAGAATTCGGGCTTATTTCTTTGAGAGATTTCTCTTTAAATTAGAAACTACATACATGGATATGCTGCCCCTTCACAGATATCCTTGCTTTCAGAATCCCAGGTAGGCCAACTTTCATTACTGATACACAGCTCAGAGTTCCTGAATGCCAATAGATATCTAATAGCTTGCCTTTGCTTGTACCAACTTCATCATGATAGTGCAACATTCTAACTACAGCTGCAAACACCTTTTTTGGTTCTCAGATTCTAATGCGGAAGAAAGCAATCTAGAACAGGCTAGGTGAGAAGTTTTCTCTGAAGGAAAGAATCAACCAAGTAGTCTGGTCCTCTCAGGAATATTTAGAATTCAGATATGTTTTTGGTCTTCTTGCAAGTAGCATAAACAGTGTTCATTTGGATGCAAAAGTATAGATAGTGCAGGGGAGAAGGAGACTGGGTGAGTAGTCACTTCCCCAAGCACATTCTCCATAAGTAGCAATTACATTGGAAGCGAACCCTTTAAGACTCCAATGAAAATAGAATAGGGAACACAGCATGGGAATGTGGCTTATGCAAGAAAGGCCAACAGGCACCTTTCAAGACTAGGCTCTTCCATAGGCACACAGCATAGCCCCACACTGATAGCAACTTTTCTGCTCCTCTGTCCTGGGTCACAGTTCAGAGTTCTCTTTTAAAGGCCTTTCCTCCCTCTCAACAGGGACCTACCTCACTATGGCTAGGGCTGAACTTTCTTTTTCTTCCTGTGCTCCAGATTAAAGATGTTGTATTCCATTCACCCTTCAATTTCTCTTGGAAGTGCTTAGTCACTGACTGGCCACGTGGCATCTGCTTTCCTATTGTGGGTCTGGTATGTTAACTAAGAAAGTTATTTTCCAGCCTAGCTGGAAACAGCAAGAACTTGAATTGACTTGCTAGACTGGCAGTGCTAGAAGAGTTAGGGCCATGTGCCAAAGCAAAGAATGGATGGTCGTTGGAGGGAGAGTGGGGGATGGACAACAGGGACACATTTCTCAATCTCTAGCCTGAGACTGAACCTTTTACTGGCAAAAGAGAGCTATGTTATGCCTTTGCATATTATGATTTTAAGGTGGCTCTACGGGCTGTTTGGCACTCTAAAGGGGAATTTTTTTTTTTTTAGGTTTTTTTTGAGACAGGGTCTCGCTTTTGTGGTTTAGGCTGGCCCTGAGCTCAGCCTCCAACTCACATCACAATCCTCCTGCCTCTGCCTCCCGAGTGCTGGGATTACAGGCGTGAGCCACCACGCCCGGCACTGTGGTATGTGGTACTGATTGCTGCTGGGTGTGGGTCTCCACACCCAGTATTGTTATGTGGTTACCAGGGAATCGAACCCGGGCCCTTGCGCTTGCAAGACAGGCGCCGGAACCACTGAGCTAACTCCCC
>PVIR01040294.1:0-13444 GCA_004026965.1 Petromus typicus | reverse complement strand
AATAATCTCTTACAACAATGCCAGGCATGGTAAATCACACCCCCCGATACTCAGTACCACATACCACAGTGCTGGGCATGGTGGCTCATGCCTGTAATCCCAGCCCTCTTGAGGCAGAGGCAGGAGGATGCTGTGAATTCTAGGCTTGCCTGAGCTACATAGTGAGCTCAGGGCCAGCCCAAACTACAAAACAAGACCTTGTCAATAAGTTTGAATCATATATACTTAAATGGACATAACTTGAGGATATCCTCATAAGTGAAATAAATAGGTCACATATAGGTAAATATTGCATCTTTTCTCTGGTATGAGAAAATAAAGATGCAAATGAGTTCTAGAATTGTATGTTATATATTGTGAAATAGAAAATACTCAAAGCGAAATAGGGTGAAGGGGGAAAAATAATGAGATTATAACAAAAAAGAAAGGAAACAAAGTTTATGTATATAGGGGGTGGGGGTGGTAGGGTGGGTAGGGCTATGGGAAAAAATGAGATTTAAGTTGTATCATATACTGGTACAAATTCTCATTGTGGAGTGAAATCATGATGTGTATATGTAATGCACCAATAAAGATTTCAATTAAAAAAAAAAAAGACCTTGTCTCCAAAAAAAAAGGAAACAAAGCTTATGTAGATACAGGTTAGAGGTTGTAGAGAGATCAAAGGAATGGGAAAAATGAAAATCAAGATAAACTATATATAGGTACAAATTCTGATTGTGTCTTGTGACCATAAGGTATATCTAAAATGTATCAATAAACTCAATAAAGGGAAAAAATTCCATTCCCTTGTTTAAAAAACAGCTTTATTGAACTAAAATTTATATGTCACACAAACTGCAAACTTAAAATGTAATGTTCAGTAGATATTTTTTTAATTTTTGAAATAGGATAATAGGTGTGAGCCATCATGCCTGGCTACAGTTCGGTCGATTTTAGCACACTGATAAAGTTGTACTAACATGACAACCAGATTTAGATCATCTACTGTCGCGAGAGAGTGGACGGTCGGAAGGAGGACCCAACACAGAGGTCGCTTTCACTTCTACTTTACTCAAGGCCCAAGGTCATAACACACAATAATGCAACACACTGTGCACAGCGAAGAAGGGGAGTCCTACCGGGTCTGAGAGTCCCAAGTTCGCACCACGGGACTTCCAAAGTCCGGGTCTGGTTCTGTGTCAGGAACCGACGCGAGGAGTCAGACACCCAGCGGTCGTCTGGCGAAGCCTCGGGCTGGAGTCCCGCAACGCGGCCACCAAGTCACAAGGCAGAGTCTCGGGGAGGGGACCGGCCGGTCCGGCGTCCCGCTGGACAGCACCGAGAGTAGCGGGCCAGCCGGCCTCGAGGAGCGCGGGGCCTGGCAGAGCCTGGCGTCCTGTGGCCACACTGAGAGTAGCCCAGCGGTCAGCCTAGGGGCGCCTGGCCGTCGACTGGTGCTCATCAGTGGGCGCAGACCCTGACACTAAGTCTTACAATCTAACTTACAATTTTCACTGTCAAGCACTTATGGCATCTAATATTCAGCATTTACTTATGGCATTCAACATTTCCGTTTTCCACAACATCATGTATACTTATTTCTTTTAGTGATATTTCTCTGCATCAGAGAGTGGAATGTGGGGAACACATTTACCTCTACTCTCTCCCATCTACCCACTAGCTAGTGTCTCTCAATCCACCCCCTAAATTTAGACAACCAACGAGTTACTCTCTTTCTTCATAGATTTTCCTATTCTGCTGATGTTTTTCTTCTTTCTTTACTTAAAAGATAGCATACTGGTAGCAACAATAAAGATCTTAACATATCCAGAGAAATGGAAATCATGTAAAGAGAACTTTCACACCATATTGGAGGGGAAGTAGCAACCAATAGCAGAAATATACTTAAAATAAAATAATGAGTTATTTTCTCCTTTCTTCCTATTAATTTTTTCATACAAGGGAAATTATGTGACGTCCAAGCTTATATATCTGATTTACTTCACTTAACATTATAGACTCAGGTGCATCCATGTTCTCACAAATGAATCAAGCTTATTGTTCTTTGCAGCACATAGCATTCTACCACATTTCAATGCCACATTTTCTTAATCCATTCATCTGTTGATGGACATATAGGATGTATTCAAGATTCAGTTAATATGAATTGTTCTGCTGTAAATGTGGATATTCATATAGCACTAGGGTGCTATATGAATTTTTAATTCTTTTAGAAAGATACCTAAAAGGAGAATAACTGGGTCAGATGGAATTTCTATTTTTAGTTTTTTGAGGAACCTCCATCCCTGTTGGCATAGAGGATATATCAGTTTACACTCCTACCAACAATGAAGAAGGATTCCTTCCTGCCTGGTCTCTCCAGCACTGGTCATTGGTTGATTTCTTAATGGTAGCCATTCTTATTGGGATCGTGTGAAATCTTAATGTTGTAATTTGCATTTTTCTTTTTTTTTCTTTTTTTCTTTTTTTTTTCAGGTTTTTTGAGACAGGGTCTCACTTTATAGTTCAGGCTAGCCCTGAGCTCAGCCTCCAACTCACATCACAGCAATCCTCCTGCCTCTGCCTCCCGAGTGCTGGGATGACAGGCGTGAGCCACCACGCCCGGCACTGTGGTATGTGGTACTGATTGCTACTGGGCGTGAGTCTCCATACCCAGTATGGTATGTGGATACCAGGGATCGAACCCAGGTCCTTGTGCTTGCAAGACAGGCACCAGAACCACTGAGCTAACTCCCCAGCCCGTAATTTGCATTTTCCAAATGGCCAGAGATGTTGAACATTTTTTATGTATTTATTGTATTTCCTCATCTAAGAAGTGTCTATATTCATTTCAGATGCCCACTTTTGATTGGGTCTTAAGGAGGTCTAATTTTTTTTTTTTTTTGAGTACTTCAAATATTATGAAAAGTAGCCAGCAAAAAATTTTTCCCATTCTGTAGGTGGACTCTGCTCTGGTGGTGGTTTCCTTTGCTATGCAAAAGCTTTTAGACATAAGGTTATATTAAAAAGCTGCAAAAAAATAAGCTGCTGTGATCAAACTAGCATGGTATTGGGAAAAACAGACTTGCATCTCAGTGGGACAAAACAGAAGATACAGAAACAACTTTAGGCACACTCAGTTATAAATCTTTGACAAAAAGGCCAAATATCTTTGCTGGGGGAACAACAGCCTCTTTAACAAATGGTGCTGGGGAAACTGGCTGTCCACATGCTAAAGGGTGAACATGGACCCATATCTGTCCCCATGCACTAAACTAAAATCCAAATGGACTAAAGATCTCAACATCAGAGCAGAAACGCTTAATTGTTGAAAGACAAAATAAGGAAAACTCATGAAGACAGTTGTAGGCAAAGATTTCTCAATAAAACCCCCAATGCACAAGAAATAATTCCAGGGCCGGGGAGTTAGCTCAGTGGTTCCGGCGCCTGTCTTGCAAGCGCAAGGGCCCGGGTTCGATTCCCCGGTTACCGCATAACAATACAGGATGTGGAGACCCACACCCAGCAGCAACCACTACCACATACCACAGTGCCGGGCGTGGTGGCTCACGCCTGTAATCCCAGCACTCGGGAGGCAGAGGCAGGAGGATTGCTGTGATGTGAGTTGAAGGCTGAGCTCAGGGCCGGCCTGAACCACAAAGCGAGACCCTGTCTCAAAAAAAAAAAAAAAGAAATAATTCCAAAAACTAACAAATGAGATCACATTAAATTGAAATGATTTTTCATAGCCAAGGAAACCACAAACAAAGTGAAGAGACAACCTACAGAATGGGGGGAAATGTGTGCAGGTACTCTTCAGACCATGGACTAACATCTAGAATATGTAAAGACTTTATAATTCCTTTGTTGACTCTTGATATTATTTTTTGTACAACTAGAATTCTGTTCAAAAAGTCTTTGCCTCCCCCTATGACTTTAAGAGTTTTACCTATTTTATCTTCTACCAAATTAAGTGTTTCTGATTTATTTTTCTTATGTTTTGTACCTAGTGAAAGACATGGATCTAGCTTCAGTCCTCTGCATGGGGACAACCAGTTCTCCCAGCGAAGAGACTATTCTTCTAATGTTTGTTTTTGGTCCTTTTATCAAAGATCAGGTGGCTGAGTGTGTCTGGGATTGTTTCTGCATCCTGTATGCTGTCCCATTTACCCACATGTGTATTTCTGTGCCAAGAACATGCCGTTTTGATCGCTGTAGCTTTGTAGTATAATTAGAAGTCAAATAGTGCAATGCCTCTTGCTTTGCTCCACCCTTCATAATATAATATCAAAGCTCTTAACATCTCTGATTTTTCTTTGCTAAAATTGAATCAAAATATAATCCATCCAGGAGGCAAGGCAGGGAAAAGCAGAAAAAGAATTACAACATATTGTACATACCAACTCCTGATAAATGCAATCATTACCTACTATAAACATATACTAATAAAAAAGTATTATTATAGTAAAGTTGAGTAAGAAAGAAAAATGCAAAAGTCATGGAGTATGTATGCAATAAGTTACCAATTTTTTTCTGCTGGGAACTTCTAGACACATTCACATTTAATCTTCACCATCACTATGAGCAAAGTCTAATCATCCTCCACTTTACATTTCAGAGAGTAGAGGCCTAACAGGTTAGACAACCCCAGAACTGAAGTCTGCTCTGACTGACTACCAAGTCCACACTCAGTTCTCTGAGCTATATTCACTGTAGGAAAATGGGTAGGAATAGAAAAGAGAACAACAATTTGGCCTCTGTATCAAACTGGAGTTACAATGACCCAGCAGCTAATGGCTCAAAGAAAACCTATTGAACTTAGCCCATATTTTGACGATTCCATTTATATCTTTTTAATAAATGACAGAATAACTTGACATGACATTTTCATTATTACTTCAAACCATAAATGCCAAAGGACTGCTCGTAACATGTCAATTATATGCTGTTGCAGTGAGGACTCTTTGCCTACCTATCATTTCCCACTGCTGGTGCCCATATCACTACTAGCACTGGCATTATTAAGGGACATCTAGACATCTTTGTGATCAAGTTCATCATGCTTTGCTTTTAAGACAAATTTTATAAGTTCAAATGGAGGCTTTAAAAAGCAATCAACCAAAAATTACATAGTATATTTCAACTCCTGTACTTTAGTAGAATGCTAATCCTGTCATTTCATGGATGAGAGAACTCAGACTCAGTGATTCCCAGCATTTCTGAATGCCTTGTGCCCATAGCGCCCTGAGACTCAAAACTGAAAATCGTTAGTCAGTGTAAGCAGTCATAACCACTGCTATAGTAGATGAGAGAGACAGAGAGAGAGAAAGGGAAACTAACAAGACTGGGTCACAAACTAACTAGATCTGCCTGTTCTAATCAGTTTTATAAATTGATTCTAAACCCATAGACTAATCAGCTTACTTGCAAAGATAAATGGCTATATGAAGAAATATTCAAGTATATTTAAAACATTGACCTCTACAACTCAACCTTAGTTGCACACAACAGAACCAAAATAAATTTTTAAGGAAAGAAGGGAGAGAGGAAAGGAAGAGGTGGTGTTTTCTAAGGCTGTCTCTGATTAGCAGCCAGTGCATTGCTTCTAACCCTCAGAAGAGTAAAAAGATTCTGGCATTCGCTTTGCAACAGCAAGGTCCTGAGTTTGATCCCCAATACCCGCCTCCCAAAAAAGAGGAATAAAGAGCCAGGGAGTTAGCTCAGTGGTTCCAGTGCCTGTCTTGCAAGCGCAAGGACTGAGGTTCGATCCCCAGTAACCACATACCATACTGGGCATGGAGACTCACGCCCAGCAGCAACCAGTACCACATACCACAGTGCTGGGCGTGGTGGCTCACGCCTGTCATCTCAGCACTCGGGAGGCAGAGGCAGGAGGATTGCTGTGATGTGATTTGGAGGCTGAGCTCAGGGCCGGCCTGAACTACAAAGCAAGACCCTGTCTCAAAAAAATGGTGAAAGTCTACCAACTCCAATGCTGTAAGGCTAATAATTTTTAATTAGTCCATAGTCTTGGCATGTGTCATACATTAAATTTGCCACCAAATTTGAATCAATCAAAAATATCACTAAAAACTACAAAACATAGTGTAATCTTAACTATTCTCATGGCAACTGGTCAGTCTACTTTTTCCCAAAATCAATATACCAACTTCGTTGAATTCAACCAAAAGAATGGAAGACGTGATAGCCAGGAGCAATATGGCTGCTACAACGAGGTCATGACTTTCATTAATCACGTATCCATCCACACACTTTGCTTTGAAGACCCCAGGAAGTCAGCAGTCGCCTCGCCTGGGGCAGTGCATTAGACAGCTCTAAAGCAGTAGAAATTACTGTCATTATTGTTCGATAGTATTCAGCACATATTCCGAAAGCCTCATGCATGAATTAGTTCAATGAGGAGTTTGTAGTTAAATATGACTTAGGAGGTGAATCCTGGTTGGAGGAGATGGGCAGCTGGGGGCGTGGTCTGGAAGGGTGTGTCTCCCTTGCTCCTCCCTGATGTCTCTTAGTTTCCTCTGTCACTCCAGAAGCAAGCCTCCCCTGCAGTGCCCCTCTGCCATGCTGCCCTGCCTTGGAGCCAGCTGATTATGGACTAAAACCTCTGTAAACTGTGAGCCAAAATCAACCTTTCCTCTTTTAAACAGTGGGTGTTGGCTTTCGTATCCCAACAATGAGAATGTAGCTAAGATAATAAGGCCCCAGCCACATCATGAAAAGACCTTGCTTTATTCAAGCTATACAGATAGTCATCACTAGTATAGAGCAAGCTCTTATAGGCAGACAGATATGAACAGCCCAGGGATTAGAGCAGATGGGACTTTTCCACCCTGGGAACAAGGGAACTGTCCAACCTGGGAGCAAAGAAACTTTCTTCTCCATTCATAGGTATGCGGAAAGAGAGCATGGAGCCCCCTACGGTGGGAAGTGTGAGAAAATTAAGGAGATTCAGAAAAGAAATTATTCCTCTTCAATCATACAGATAAAAGAGAAAAATAGATAACACTCTATGGGTGGGAAGCGTGGGAAATACAGAAGAGAGACAAAGAAACCTGGTCATTTTATTCTAGGCAGCTTATTCTAAGGCAATGTATTCTAACTTAGATAGAAATTAATATACAGTCAGAGAAGCAATGGGTTCTCAAAGAATTGGCAGAATAAAGATATCAGAATTGTGGCTGGAGACACAACTGAAGACCAGGCCTCAGACAAAGGTGGAAGGACCAGGCCTGCACGCCTCCCCAAAGTTTTATAAGAAATAATTTGAGATTATCCTGTAATTGGTATCACCTGGCCCAGTAAATTCCAGCAAGGCATCGGTCACCCAGGTAGGGGACTGTAGCACCCTTCCCAAAATGCCTTGTCCTTCCCATGCACCCTGCTACATGAGCCGCTTCCCTACTGAGCAATATTAGCTAAGTGGCTGTACTTGCAATCCTAGAGGTTGATTGTAGTTTGGCCCAGGTGGTAACCAGTGTATGACTCTGCTGTATAAATTACTCCTGACAAAGGACCACTATGACTACCCACTTCCAGGACCTCTTCTGTCTCTCAGGAAGTATTCCTATTCCCCAGTGAACTTTCCCGACTCCTCAACCCCTTTGTTAAAGGTAGATAAGCTAGACATCTTGTAGGCAGTTAGACAGGCTGGTCCTTGAAAAGCCCACATGGAAGGCAGCATAGAGGGCAGTCAAAGAGACCTCCACTGAAGGTCAGCATCACCAAAGGAGAAAACTAGTCCACCCATGTAGGATAAGCAGCAGTGACTGATATTCTAAGTAGGTGCTAGTCTCCTGGGATGGAGGGCCAAGATCTTGACGTACCCGTTCAGACAAGACCCCTGGCTGAAAATTCGTGTTCACATGTTACCTGATTTCCTCTCCCAGTGGATTTCCCTCCAATCAATATTAATCTTCTGGTTGATCATAGTTTGTCCACTTTTTAAAATTTTATTGGGAGCCCCCACTTTGAACCTGCCTCATCTTGTGGCTTTGTTCCATAAATACCCCCTGGGAAAAGCGATCCTGGGTTTCCCACTTTTGGGTCCCCCTTTTGTCCCTCTTAGTCAGAAACTTTCTTTCTCAATAAAATTTTCCTACTCTTAACCTCCATCATTCCTAAAATTCATTCTTTGATTTTAAAGAACTTGAACTCGCATTTTGGGTATCTAGCAGGTTGAGAGCTAAGTTTGCTTCCCTATTTCACTCTGTCCTTTGGAATTCCTTCTTCAGTTCCACAGGACACGAGCTTGGTGTATTTGGCCTCTAGCAGGGTGGAGTTATATTTTCCCCTGTGTCAATTTTCATGTTCTTGCCAGTGACCCAGATCTCTCTGGGTCGTCTTTCCTGTTTTACAATGCACTTCATTTTCCCTAAAAGTAAGAATTGGCTTGTGTGTAGTCTCTCACAGTTCAGGTTGGCTGGGAGGAGCAAAATCTCCTTAGGCCACCAAACAAGTGAGGAAAACGATGTCACACCCTCTACGGAGGAGCAACTGCTCTGAACAGCAGAATCTTTCAAATACAAATGAAGCGCTCAGTCAAGGACTGAGGACATCCTTTCAAAGGACTGAGGATGTCCTTTGAAGAGGACATCCAAACTCCAGTGCTTCCGTGAAGTTTTCTCAAACATCTCACCCTCAATAACAATAGCTTATTATTATCCCCAGCTACATTATAAGCTCAACATGCTAGCACCCACGACAAAAAGTAAGTACTTCACTGCATACATGAGAAAACTGAGGGAACAATATCACAGGAAGTTGTTCACTCAAAGGTAAATAAGGACATAATGAAAGTGGATTTTCTACTGGACTTCTGTGACCTCAGTAACTGGGGTCTTGACCATAGATGGGATATAAGGTCCTCTTCTATTCTTCAGGTTGGAAGAAAGAAAAAGCTCCAAAGAGGCTAAGAAAAGCAGTTAAAGGTGTGGGTAGCAGTCCAGGCTTCCCTTGCATTCAAGAAGCCCAGGCTATTAAGTCTGCCTCTTGTGAATAGGAATTGTGAGTGCAAGTCATACAATCCACGGGTGTCTGCAGCTGTCACAAATGGGTAAATCAAGTGCATCATGGACCAGAGGTTTAGATTTATACCACTCACTCTGGTGTAACAGGTTTGGACTTTCTGCCCCTTGTTAAGGAAGCAGTATCTTCCCCACTTCACCCTGGAAAGAGAAATCTCTCAAGGACTGCTGGCAGCTTGCCTTTAAAATTACAGGACTTTGTAGCTGGCCTTTGAAAGGTCTGGCAGAGAGGCTCCAGGCAGACGCTGCCCTGAAGCATCTCTGTGTCTGCTGGAGCCCTGAAGGCTGCTGTTCTTAAGATTCTTCTATTAAAATGCAAAGTCTTCATCTCATCCAGACTGAAAGCCTACGCCAGGGTGCCCGCAGAGTTCCGGATGTGGCCTCCGGCCACTGGATCCACAGCATCTGCCAGAGCCTCTTCAGTCCAACTGTGTTCAAGGCAAGGCTCCCTGCCCACCCCAGCTTATTGCTGCTCAGCCAGGACCTGGCAGGACTCCTTCCCTCATCCTGCATGATCTTCACGGGTACAGCTCCTTCATCCTGCAGATAGTGTTCCGGTGGGATTTGTCACCCCACCAACATACTTCCCAAAGTGAAGGGAACACAGTATTCATGATGGCCCAGCACAACAAACAGAACTCTGCAACCTAGATTCAGTTACCCCATCAAATATTCACATGTCTGTCTTAGAAAGTAAAGTCTTATGCTTCTGTTAAGAGACTCCTCCAACGTCTTATCTGCCAGAATTCTAGAATTAGTTGTCTACAAATGTGTTCTCCACAGATTTCTCTTCCAGTTCCCCTCTCTCTTCTCCAGTCTTTTGCAGCCACCCCTCCTCAGAACTTTCCACAGAGGAAGTCAAATTTCCTTTGCTCGGCCTCGATGCGCATCTCTGCTGTTTGCATCTCTTCTCCACAGTCCCCTCTTCCGCTTCCTGGAGAGCTCTCACTCTCATCTGTCCTGAGTGCTCCCTAGTGCAAAAGACAGACACCATCACACATCTGAAAGACCTGCCTTTTCCAAGTTAGATCTCAGCCAGCCCTCCTCTAATATAATAACAAAATCCTCTCAGCCCAAGCTCTGGTTCAATATTCTCCTTGAAATGTTTCAGCCAGGAGAGCAACCCAGGCCATGTGGAAATACTCAAGGTGACTTCTTTCAGGTTTTTTGTTTGTTTGTTTTTTTGGGGTTGTTGTTGTTGTTGTTGTTGTTGTTGTTTTTGAGACAGGGTCTCACTTTGTAGTTCAGGCTGGCCCTGAGCTCAGCCTCCAATTCACATCACAGCAATCCTCCTGCCTCTGCCTCCCCAGTGCTGGGATTACAGGCATGAGCCACCACGCCCAGCACTGTGGTATGTGGTACTGGTTGCTGCTGGGGTGTGAGTCTCCACACCCAGTATAGTATGTGGTTAACCAGGGATTGAACCTGGGTCCTTGCGTTTGCAAGACAGGCGCCAGAACCACTGAGCTAAATCCCCGGCCCCTTCCTTTCAGTGTTGTAGGCAGCCTCAACGCTCCGGAGGTATCTGTCGTGGTCACAGTCAACAAAATCTCCTCAATTCTCATTTGTGAATATTACTGAATTGCTTTCTTCCATCTTGACCTTGCGTCATGGATTTTTTTTTTTGTCAACTCAAATATAGGATTTTATATTTATCCCAGTTACATTTTAACATCTTAATTTCAATCCTATTTCACAGCCTGTCAAGACCCTTTTGAGCTTTAATGCTATCATCTATCACGTTAACCCTTCTTCTATTGAGTTGTCCACAAATTTGATAAGCATCCCTTACATGATTTTCTCCTTTCTGTGTCAATTTCAGCTCGGAGACAGCTGATTTTTCAAATGTAAGTTAAAGACCTTTTCACTACCTCTCAGCTGCTCTGTGGAGTACAGGGTATGCGATGCCACATGTCACCAGGATGCCTTCCTGCCCACCTGAAGTTATTGATCCTTCCATTTAGCATAATGGTTATCAAACCTTAGTAGACACCCGCATGACTGTCACATTGCCAGAATGCTTATCTCAGGCCAATGCATCAGTAATTTTGATTCAGTTAATCAGAGAGGTCTCAGAGTCTTGAGCAAGCACCCTAATAAATAAACTGCATGTAGCATTTGAATGCTTCTTTAGGACCACAAAATTTTTGCCTTTCTGACCTGACAAGGGGACGTGGTGGTTGGAACAACTTACACTCTCTGTCTTCTGGGTCCCCAGACATCTTTAGGAATGTAACATAATGTTATACTGTCTACATTTCACTATTGTTCATTCAGAAATTCTAGGTAGATTCACATTGCGGGTAAATACTACCAAATCACTCCTTAAACATCATAAAATTTCAATTTAGTAAAGTGAAAAGCATTAACTACCATTTTATAGTCCTAAATTTAAATAAGTTATTTGAGGGTCTCAATTTATATGTCTTTGACTGGAGACACATTAAAAAATTATTCTGGTCCTATACATATGAAATGTTATATTTCAATTGTTAAAAAGAATTTCAACCTTTTCTGTATTTTCTTTCTAATTTATTTCACTTTAAATTTTATTTTGTATTTATTTCTAACAGCATTATTGTACAGGCTTTGAACATCATGAGTTTAGTGACCTAATTTTCTTATACTCATTGCATTTAAAATATTTTATGTGAGAAGATGCTTATGGCAAGAGCTAAGTGTTGGTAAGTCTGTCTTACCTTCAAAATCCTTCATTTTGCTTAACTGTCCTTATTCTCCTCTCTGAATTTTCTTTTGGTCCCTTGCTTTCACAGTGCCCAACATTCCACCCCCACCCAAAAGTGTGTCATAGAGATGTTCACAGTGCAAAGGTCTGTGTCACAAAGAGCGAGCACTAGACCTGCCCCATGCACTCTGACTTCACAGAGACTCACGGAGACCCCTGTCAGGGACCTTCATACCAAGAACACCTTATTCCACTATTCTTTTGCTCTCACTGTAAGAGAGAAAGTCTGACACATTATGGTCCCTAGTTTGAGGATGCACATATTCCCAAACATGTTTCATTTTTCTTTTTTTTTTAATTTTTTAATCTTTATTGGTACATTACATGTATGCATCATGATTGCACACCATAATGGGGATTTGTACCAGTATAAAACACAACTTAATTCTCATTTTTTCCTATAGCCCTACCCACCCTACCACCCCCCCATATACATAAAATTTGTTTCCTTACTTTTTTGTTACAATCTCATCATTTTTCCCCCTTCACCCTATTTTACATTGAGCATTTTCTATTTCACAATATATAACATACAATGCTAGGACTCATTTACATCTTTATTTTCTATTGCAATTTAAAAAGAAGGCAGGTGTACTCTCTTGAAGGGTAACTATTGTGAAAGCCAAATAAACAATAATTTTATAATTCAACCCAGATATCTGAGTAGTGATGCTGGAGAAAGTATGAGATAAGTGAATCTCATGAACATGACTCTGATTTTTTTTAAAGCAAGAAATTTTAGATTTGAGTACAATGTAAAATTTTGCATTTCATCTTGAATGATGACCAGAACTTTTAAGGTATTATAAATTAAAATATTAAAGCTTAATATCTGATTATTTTACATTTAAAATGGACTATCTTCAATTTTAAAGTGAATTTTCATTATAATTTTTTAATATTTAGAAACTATTAACAAAATAAATGTCTAGCAAATACATAAATTTGACAAATTTTCATTTCAAATGAAGTGAATTTTAAAAATAATTATGTTTAGATACTGATAATTAAATTCAGTTCCTTCACACTTAGCTACATCTACATATCTTTTTAATTTTTTTTAATCTTTATTGGTACATTACATATACTCATCATGATTGCACTCCATAATGGGGATTTGTACCAGTATATGACACAACTTAATTCTCATTTTTTCCTATAGCCCTACCCACCCTACCACCCCCCCATATACATAAAATTTGTTTCCTTACTTTTTTGTTACAATCTCATCATTTTTCCCCCTTCTTCCTATTTTACATTGAGCATTTTCTATTTCACAATATATAACATACAATTCTAGGACTCATTTATATCTTTATTTTCTCATACCAGAAAAAAGATGCGATATGTACCTATCTGTGCCCTATTTATTTCACTTATGAGGATATCCTCAAGGTATGTCCATTTAAGTAGAAATGATTCAAACTTATCATTTTTTATGAAAGAGTAATACTCCATTCTGTAAAAGAACCACAGCTTTTGTATCCAGTCTCCAGTTGATGGACACTTGGGTTGTTTCCAAGATGTAGCAATCACAAATTGGGCTGCTATAAACATGGGTGCACATATGTCACTGTGATATGAGTCTTTTAATTCTTGTGTGTATATACCTAGCAGGGCAATGGCCGGGTCAAATGGGACCTCCAATCCTAGCTTTTTGAGGATTCTCCAA
>PVIR01040293.1:0-13426 GCA_004026965.1 Petromus typicus | reverse complement strand
ATCTAACTCTTTCACCATGTACCAAACTAAAATCAAAGTGAATAAGAGTCCTAAATATTAAAACAGACACTCTAAACCTGTTGCAAAACAGGTTAGGTAAAACTCTCGAAGACATTGGCTTAGGGAAAGACTTCATGAACAAAACTTCTATAGCACAGGAATTGGCTGAAGAAATCAACAAATGGTTCCTCATTCTTTTAAAAAGCTTCTGCACAGCAAAGGAAACCACCAACAGAGCAAAAAGGCAACCAACAATGTGAGAAAAAATCTTTACCAGCTGTTCCTCAGACAAAGGGCTACTATCTAGAATATATAAAGAGCTCAAAAAAATCAGCCCACCCAAATTTTAAGACCCAGTTCAAAAATGGGCATCTGAAATGAACAGATATTTTTCATAGGAAGAAGTAAGAGCAGCAGAGTCATGGATTTTGACTTGTTTTGTCTCACACAGTTTTATTGTCATCAACAAGCTATAAAAAAATGAAAAAATATTAGTTAGAATATATTTGTATGTTCATTTGTAGAAGATTTCATTTTACTGTTTTTTTTAAAGCTCAAAACATTACAATAAGGCATCAGTAGTGAAGATGATGAGATCTCTCTGGAAGTCAGTTACTTAAATAACCTGCTTCCTGCTTTCACTGGTCGTTCAACAAACACTTCCCAGCCATGAACAGTCCCTGATGCCATGTCAAGTGCTGGGAATATAACCGTGAATAAGGGAATCAAATTCTCACCCATGTTCAAGAAAACCAGTACAGGTAATAAAGCATTTGTTTTTTTAACCTCTTCAGATAACTTTGGTAAAGTTGCTCTGTACCATATCCTATGAAATACACCCAACATGAACTTTGTGAAAAAAATATTCCATAACTGAATTTCCTCTTTTATAGAAGACCACATGGCTTACAGATGTTGCTCATGCCGATGGAAGCTGCTTTCTAAGGTCATGTACCCAGCACCTCCCATGATTCCTCCAAGACTTTGTTTTCACGTTATCGATGCTTTCCAGATTGTTGATGCTCACAAAGATGTGGCCCCGAGAGAGAAAAACCATCCAGTGCTTCTTAAACTTCATTTGGCAACATGAAGGGCAGCTCTGTCCTAATATATGCCTTTATCCTCTTTCCCTGTCTGCTGCTGTAGGGCAGGTGAGCTGGGGTCCGACACTTTCCCACTGGCCGAGGGACAGTGTTTTGCCCCCACTGGGACCACATGATGGAAAGAAAAGGTGGCCTTTCGAATTCTTGTCTGAAGCACAGAATCACAGAGGCCTAGTGATTGAGTTCAGTTCAGTCACGCAGCCACCACAAAGTTAGTATCTGTTAGGTATGAAAGCAAACCTGCATCCTGTTCTCAAGAAACTTAATAGCGGAGTTTACAGAGCCTGTTGAGATGCCAGTCACGACCCCATAAAATAAAAACCAGAGGAAAAGGCCAAAGGCCAGTGCACATGCGGGAAGTCAGCCAGGGAGGGCTGGGGCCAGAAGGGCTGGGCTGGCAGTCCTACCCCTCGCCGGCTCTTCCTGACCTCTGCTACCGCGTGTGAGAAGTGCAGACTACAGAAACACGCCTTCGTCCGAGGCTGTTGTGAGAGTAAGCCTAGGAAAGCGAGGTTTCCACCTCGCCAGGCACAAAGCCCACCCCGTGCCCAGGCACCAGGCTCGCAGTGTCGGCCTCCCGCTGTTTCCTTATTTCTGCCCACGCGGAGATTCCCAAACAAACCCTGAGAAACACTTCCAACAGTAGGAGACACAGTGAAAAACGTTTACAAGAAGAACCGAACATGGCCTTCGAACTGCCGCTGTGACACTCTCCTCTCTGTCACCAGGAACACGCTCTCCATCGAGAAGAGCTCGCGCAGGCGATCAGACATCTCAGGGCACGAGCGGCCTCTGTCTGCTTTACAAATTCCCCCAAATTTTCTTCTCCAACAGACGATGAGACTATAATTCATTTTTAATGTGCAGAAAAACTATAAGAAGTGTAAAAGTCTCTTAGGTGATATAAAATTTGAAAATGCTCCATGAAAAAGACCCACTTAAAACATCTGAGCAGTAAAAGGAAATGTCGTTTTAAGGTTTTTCATTTGTCACACTCCGGGGCACGGCCTCTGCAAGTTCCTCCCCCAGGACTGGGACAGGTGGGCCGCGGAGAGAAGGTGAGGCTCCGAGACTGGCTCGCATGAGGCTGGGACTCTTCCCACCTCCTTTAATCGACTACTCTAAGAAGCTGTTCTCTCTCTACAGTCAAGAGGGGAGAGAGATGAGCAAGGTCATGCGGCCAAGTCCTTCAGAGTATCCGGATGAAACGCTCCATAAAGCAAACCTGAAAATGCCACCATCACCAAATGCTGGCGCCTTGACATGTGGCCAACCTGTTAGCGTCCGGCGTCCGGGAAGCTGGTCGGCCCCCGATGGACTCTCATGGGGAGCGCGAGGGACCAGGAGGCCGCCTCAGACGCTGTTGGAAACAGGGTGCCGCCGGCTCACCCCCCTCCTGGGACCCTAATTCAAGTCCCGCGCTGCGTGTGGGCTGGCCGCACCCCAGAGCTGGAGCTCCAAGCGGGCTGTCCTCGCCTCCAAATCCGGGCGAGTGGTTCGCTGAGCAGCGACTAGTGATGCGTCCAAACACCTGAAGGCTCCTGCCGAGATCTTAGAGCCATGAGCTGCACGGATTAAGGCGAGACGTCTCCCAGTGATAAATATTTTGGATAAATTGCACTAAAAGTCTTCACACACTCTCAAGGGATTTTTTTTTAAGATTTTGAATCATTGTTTTTAGTGAAAGCCACATTTCCCCCATTCCAAATCCACTTCTCTGTGTATCGTCCAAACGAACGCCCTTAGCAAGGAGTAAAAGATTTGTTTCAACACTTTTACTGAAATAAACAGGAGTTACTTTTTTTTATTTTGGCGTTAATTTAAAATGGCGTGCATCAGTAGATTATAAATATGAAATATATTATACATTTATATAAAGTTTATATTTCCATACAATTGTGTGTGTATGTGTGTGTGTGTGTGTGTGTGTGTGTGTGTGTATGCATGTACAACCAAGTCTTTAAAAGTATGAGGACATGCTTGCGTTTTCTATCACCTCTGTGGAAATTCAGGAGTCCGTAAGACTGAGATACAGGGAGTTCTCTGGTCAAGACTGAGATGGGTTCAGGTAGTTCTGTGGAAAAGAAACCTGAACTCTCCACCGGACCCTGCAGGTGAAGTATACTTAGCTCCCAGTACCTGTCTCTGCAGAGAAGCATGGTTTGGTGCCGTGGGAGGACTGATCCATCCAGCTCGCGTTGCAGATGAGCTTTCCCAGGCTCCGGTGCTTTTCAGCCGGCTGCTCATGCCACATTTTATAGGTCTGATGCAGAAAAGCATTCCCAGCCAGGCTATATGAACCTCTTAGCTTTCCGTTGCAAAAGTAGCAACCAGATTATCCTCTTCCCTTTTTAGGGTGGCAGGTGAACAGAGAGCAGAAATGTGAACGTGGAGAGGACGCAGGGGTAACACTTCTGTGCTGCCTTGTTTCACAGCATATGTGCAGCAGCTGCCTTTCTGCTCTGCTGAGATCAAGTCGCCTCCTGGGTGATTCCTAGGAGAATCCCAGGTAACAGATAGCAAGGCCACATGCAGGAGGTGCATGAGGTCTTGTAAAGACCATACTGTGTACAAAGCATAGTGGGTGTCGAGAGCTGGAGATTTGGAATCGGAGACCTGGGCTGGACTTCCAGTGCTGCTCCCACTATCTATCCAGCTGAAGCTCAAGTCACTGTAGATTTAAATTGGTAGGATGGGGATCATGATCATTTGAAGTCTTCACTGTACCATTTGCCAGTTATTTAACTTTGGACAGATTTCTATATCTCAGTATCCCATCCTACAAAATAGGAGCATCATAGTCCCTACCAAAGAGATGAGGATTGGGCCGGGGATTTAGCTCAGAGGTTCCAGCACCTGCCTTGTAAGTACAAGGACCCAGATTTGATCCCCAGTAACCACATACAACAATGCCTGGCATGCAGACTCATGCCCAATAGCAATCAGAACCACATACCGCAGTGCCAAGAGTGGTGGCTCACGCCTGTAATTCCAGTACTTTGGAGACAGAGGCAGGAGGATTGCTGTGAGTTCAAGTCTGAGCTCACAGCCAGCCTGAACTACAAAATCGAGACCCTGTCTCAAAAAACAAAACAAACAAAAAAAACCACAAAAAATAGAGACAAAGATAAATGAAATGGTGACAAGAGGTAAAAGTCTTAGTATTTTCCTGGTATGTAAAAAATTTAAAGCCATCTTGAATAGATCAGAAAGTCTTAGCCTGAGAAAGATGCCCAGGAAATGATGAAAAGGGAAGAAAGAGTTAAGACAGCAAAAGGGAACAATCAACAAACACTGTGGTGACACACAGCCACCCGACTCCCACACAGCTTCATCCTCATGCCACAGAACGAGACCAGACTGCAGGAACCCGCACCCGGGTGCACGGCGTGCCCTCTGTCAGTTTGGCCCTCAACCACCCCAGAGCTCCAGCCGTAGAACTCTTCCTTAGATACTGACATGCAGAAAAGGAGAGAAAACTGAATGAGACTGAGCACTGATGAAAATCACAGCAATGATCAGACATGATAGTCAGAACGTTCTCATTTTTATTGCCTGCCAGAAAGTTCTCCAACAAGAACAATCCAGAAAGTACTCATATAGAAAGTACTATAGGCTATAGTACTATAGTCTAGTACTATAGGCGGTGACTATAGACATTATCTGGGGCATTCTCTTAGATTTCTAAAATTCTGTCTGTTTTTAAATTTGAATATGAATGAGAAGTATGGAAGAGTCAGAAAAACAAGTCACCGCCATCTTGTCAGCTCTCTGTGACCTCATCTGTGGAATGGGGACGTGTCACTCTGAGCTGTGTCTGCCAGAGGGATGAGTTCATCTGGGGAAGGCTGATGATGCCATTTTAAAGGGACACTTGCTGGTTTCCGGAAATACATGAACAATATCACATTTGGTTGAAATGGATTTGATACCCTAAGCCAGAGAACAGTTGATAGCCAGGATCCGTTCTCCCTCCTTCCATGTGACCGGGGGGGAGGCTAGTTTCTCAGTGCACTCGTCTGTCTAGATTTAGACCAATAGCAAATGAGCAGAAATGATGTTGGCAGCCTCAGAATCATGAAGCTCATAAAAAGAAAGGGAAAGGTCTTCCTTCCCCCTTTCCCCTCTGTCCTTCTTATTACATGGAAGGTTGCTAAGGTAGGTTCAAGCCATCATGGAACAGAAAACAAAGACTTTTGCACGGAGGATGGCCTAGCAACAAACTAGAAAATTCTGCATCCCTCATAGCAAGGAGATGCCATGACACAGCCCTGGCTGCTTAAAAGCTGGGCCGTGACGAGACAAATATGCTTCCATTTGCTCTTCGGGTTGCTATGGTATTAGCTTTAGCTGTGATGTGACTAGCACGGAATCTGGAGCAGCGAGCTGGGATGAATCTTCAAGAGGAATTCTCAGCATACAACTGGCCACAAAATGCTTCTAAGATTGGAAGATCTGGATAAGCACAGTTGCCCTTCCTGGCCTGAGCTGCAGGCACAAGTCATACAGCAAAAGCTGAGCCTATAAAACGTCTTTCTTCTCTGGTCTCCCGTGGACCATACTCAGTCTACACTTAATATAAACACTAAATATTTAGAAGATATTGACTCGAGGGCAGAGGCCCTGGCTGCATACACCGCCTTCTGTGCAAAACTGTATTGAGATGTGCGATGTTTGCGAAAACCCGAAGAGATAGAAAACACTTTCCAAAGTCAGTCAGAACTCAGGGCGACTAGACTACCCTAGGTTTACATGATGATTTTTTTCAGCCTACTCTGTTTGGAAACTAGGGTTTTAGCTTGGTTAGATCTACGTTGTTTTGTTATTATAAACAAAACTTATCTTAAAGATGGATTTTGAAATGCAGAGCTGGTGCCTGGTAAAGGATAAAGACAGAAGTCAGGTAAGGACCTGATAGCCCGTCCATTCTCAGCTGCTCTCCATCTTGTTCCATCAGTACCTTTGTTCTGATGGCATCAGAGACTCTCTGCTCTGGTCTTGTCCTGAGCCTGAAAACTTGCACAAGTCTTCCTCATCTTTGATCTCATGTTCCCATCACATAACATCTCCATATGCTACCGCTTAAGTCCTTTCTTTCTCATATCTAGTCATTCAGTTGTATCTGTGACATCCTCATTGCCACCCCTGTAACCTAGGGCCTGTCTTCCTGCCTTCTTGGTAATGACAGTCTTCTACCATGTTTCTCTCTCCTTCCAAATGGAAGCCGCATAACAGTGCGGCTCTGACAGACAATACTCAACCACTACCCGAAACCAATTTCTCCCCCAACAGTCTTCCCAGTGCTTTCCGACCTGGCTGGATTATCATCCTCTCCGCTGTCAAAAAGGAGCTGCCTGCCCCTCTCATGTGTCTGTTTTACTCAACTCTTGTTTCTGGCTCAGAAGACTGAAATCCTTCCAAAGCCAGGGACTGACCTTAGTGTATTCAGAGCCTGGCTCAGGGTCTCTGTCCCAGGAAGGGCTCCCAATATCTGTTAGGTGAACCAAGGAAGTCCTAACAAGAAGATCGTTTCATGAATTAACTCATTCATCAGTTTAGAATCAAATCTTACCCTCCACTCTTCATTCTAGTAGAGGTGAAAACGAGGATATGAATTTGGATCCGAGTTTTCATCGATCACTTCTGAGAAGACTGAAAGAGTATGGACCAGGCTAAATATGTGTGTTAATTTCTAGAATTCATGAAAGTCTCCTCACATAGCAAAAAGTGGAGGATCTTCTGCAGATGTCATTAAGTTAAGATCTTGGAATTGAAGAGATTAGCCTGAATTCCACGTGTCCCCAAAGTGTAACCACCACTCCTATAAAAGGAAGGAAAAGGGAGACTTGGGCACAGAAGAAAAGAAGACTCATGACCGAACAGAGGAAAGTAGATCAGGCAAAAGAGTCACCAAGTCACCAGCTCTGAACAGGGAGAGAGGTGCCTGGGCCTGAGAATGTGGCTCCAGACTCTGTACCAGGCAGGGAACAACCTCCACCCAGAGCATCTCAAGACTGCTCTGTCCTCCTGATGCCTGAACCCACCCAGGGAAACTGATTGCAGAGTTATGAGCTCTCAAGCTGTAAGAGGACAAATCTACATTGTTTGTGGTGATTTGTTACAGGAGCAACAGGAAACTAATGAAATTATTTTTCTTCATTTTGATACATGGAAGGGAGTTACCATGCTGTTCTTTCAGGAGCGAAGAGCAGAAAGCTAGCCTCTTTTACTTCTTGACCACCAAAAAGAGTCTTTGGGGGACGGAGCCAGTGGTTTACCCCAGTTCAGGGCAGCCTGTCTGACTCCAAGAGGGAAAATAGTCTGTCTTTCTCAAAATAAGGTTCTAAAAGGAGATTTTCATTGATTAGAAAGTATGAATGTACTATCTGTTACTCAATGATGTTAAAATAATCACCAGATCTTATAAAGGATAAAAAGATGATCAGACTAAGTCAAAATTACACTTTTTATTTGCCCCAAATCAGGAAAATTCAAGCTTCATTTTAAGTACTAATAAAATCCACAGCGTAAGGAAGTGCTTTCCAAACACAGCCCGTAAGAGAAGGATGTGTATAAAATGCTTGTGTGAGATCACTGCAGCTCCCACAAAGTCCCCTCTTGCCTCCTGGCAGCCAGTCCCGCTCTGAAGCCAAAGGAAGAAATGACTCTGTGGAGACTTGTCTGCTCATGACATCCTGGTGAACAATACAATCATGACACCAGGGAAGATCTGAGCCAAGAAAGAAAAAACGATCACTTGAATTTTGTCGGACAGGCCTCAGGGAGCTGAGGAAAAGATAGACTTCTTCAAGGAGCTTCTCTGGGTGCCTAGAACATGACACCGTGAACAAATGACACAGACAGAGTTGTCATAAAGTGCGGGTTGTGTGCCCAGATAAATATGGGTGTCTGTCGGTCCTGGACTCCACTTGGACTAAAGAGGCAACTTGGACTAGATGCATCCTCACTTCAGCAGCCAGAGAACTTTGAGTGGAAATTTGTTTTAAACATTGTGTATATAATTTTATGTAATTAGATATTTACAAGGAACAGGAAGATTTTACTCATAAGAAACATCTGAACTCTGTTTGCAACTTATTATGTCAAACACTGAGCTTCCACTGTGCACAAAAAGAAGCACTACCTCCTTTGAGAGACCTTAAAATCACCCTTTTCCAGCAGATGGAAGGAATATCCAACTTGAAATTCATTTTCATGGGAGCATTATGAGGTTGTGCTATACATCTGTTGTTTGACCTTGCTTCAGGTTCCATCCCACTTCTAAAAAAACTTGTGTTGATAATTCAGGAGATTTGGCTTTTCTGGCTTTTTCTAGATCAGACTCTCCAGGCATTTCTGTATTGCCATTGCACCATAAAGAGCTGAGGGCTAGAGGTGTCCTTGAGTGTGCTCAAAAATAGTTTTAAATTCTTTGAGGTCATGGTTCAGAGTTGTACGACAAGAAATATAAATCACATGCATAAATACTTTCTGCAAATAAAATAAGAATAACCTTAACTGATTTTTAAGTGAATTATAAACATATCTTTCCATGAGGTAGCAATGCAGAATGAGCCCATTTAAGTTGTACCACTGCCCCAGTTCCACATCCTCAATTCCAAAATGCAACAGCAATCCAATCCATTTGAGTATGGATGACTCAATCTTATCATTTTTAATGGAAGAATAATACTCCATTCTATAAAAGAACCACATCTTCTTCATCCAGTCTCCAGTTGGTGGACATTTGGGTTGTTTCCAAGATGTAGTAATCACAAACTGAGCTGCTATAAACATGGGTGCACGTATGTCACTGTGATATGAATCTTTTAATTCTTTTGTGTACATCCCTAGCAGAGCAATGGCTGGGTCAAATGGGATCTCTAGTCCAAACTTTTTGAGGAATCTCCACACTGATTTCCACAGAGGTTGTATGAGTCTACAGTCCCACCAACAGTGGAGATGGGTTCCTTTTTCTCCACAGCCTCACCAATATTTGTTGCTGGCTAATTCTGAGATGGCAGCCATTCTTTGTGGAGTGAGATGAAATCTCAGTGTTGTTTTCATCAGCATCTCTCAAATGACCAATGATGTTGAGCATTTCTTCATATACTTCTGAGCTGTCGTTCTTCTTACTCTGAAAAGTGTCGGTTCATTTCAGATGCCCAGTTTTGAAATGGGTCTTTAAATTTGGGTGAGCTAATTTTTTTATGCTCTTTATATATCATTTTACAAACCGCCAAATTAGCAATGGTGTACCAGTGAAAAAATAACTTAAAAATATGCCTTAAAAGCCAAATGAGATTATAATTATAAATGAACAAAAGTATGGACATAAAACAATGCAGGGTTTGTTTAGCCAGCGTATTAGCTGGAATTTTAGATATTGACATGTATTTTCAGATATGTATCTATTAATATAAACCTACATAAACACAAAACAACTTTCAGAATTTTGTTAAAGGGAAATACTAAGAAAAATTAGGTTGAAAAATTTTGTCATATAAAAAACATACTCATAATTGAAATAAATAGGTCACAGATATGTAAAATCCATGTCTTTTCTCTGATTTGAGAAACTGTAAATGTAAATGAGTTCTAAAATGTAGGTTAGATAGTGTACAATATAAACTATTCAAAGGGAAACGAGCTAGGGTTAAGAAATGAGGGGAAAGAAAAAATTGTGATGGTAATAAAAAAACATGGAAGCAATGCTTATGTCTATGGGGGATTGTGGGTTGGGAAGGAAAATGGGAAAAATGAGAATCAAGTCATATCATATACTGGTAAGAATTGTCAATATTAAGTGTGATCATGATATATATATATAAAATGTACCTAGTTCACAATAAAAAGCTATATTTTCCACTTTAGAGACTTTTACAAAATTGCAGTTATATTTAAGTATTATTTTTGATAACAATTTAGGAAGAAATTCCAACATTGCTTTCATTTGACAAATTTAGAAGTCTAATCTGGATCTCTGTACAAAAAAAAAAGTGTGCTATTTTTATTTGCTTATAATTTTCATAACTCTTCTCTCCTTGGAGAAGATTCCAGTCTTGTGAGTAGTTTTGTTCTAGGAAGTAGATTGTGAAATGCTAAAGAACTAGAAGAGAGCACAAATGGAGCTTGACGTCAACTGCTCGAGGACAGAGTGGGACAGTGTGTCTGGTAAGGTCGTGCTTAATAACAAGCTTGGTCAACTCTGGACACCGTCGCCCAGGAACTCCATTAGCTAGCCTGAGAAGAGCCCAAGAAAGTCTTATAAGTAAAAAAGATGAATGAATTGGTTGTCACTTACTAAATTTTAGACATCAGCACCGCAAAGTTACACAGTTCAGGGAATTAATGAAGTATCTGGGTATCACAGTCTTATGATAAACACACACACACTGGACCCAAAGAGACAAAGATTTGGGATTATGAGTCTTACCCCCCCGCCCCAGAGCACCCCTCCATACCTGAGCCGACAGAAAGCTCAGTATAACACAGTTAGCAAGGGTGCGGTGTCTGGGTGGCAGGCAGCAGAACACTGTCCTTCCCTTTCCTGCTTGTGTTGTCACTCACAAAATGCTGAGTTGGAATGTTCTTACATTTAAGACCTATTCAGCAGTTCTCTCTTTTCCTCACATTCACGTTTGCTTTTTCCTTTAATTATCTTGACGTTGTTGTTCTTGGCAAGGCTGCTTTTCCCATTATGGTGTGTTTACCTTCCAAACATCCCGCACTTCCTCTTTATCCCCACGCGTTTATCCACGTTTCTAGCTCCAGCAGCTCACTTCCCAGCCTTGGCATAGCCTCACCTTCACAGTTGAGTTCTTTCTCTCTCCTTTCAACCCTCCTTTCAACTCTCACCCCAGCCCTCTCGCCCCTGTGGAATAACAACTTATTTCCTCTTTCATTTCCTCTTACAGACGATGTTTTTGGACTCCTTCCAGGAAATCGTTGGCAGGAGAGTGTCCCCTTGCCATTCTGGATTTCCGCTGGGCAGGTTTCCAGCGGTGTTTCGTCAGCCCGCGGGCTTCGGCCTGGCGCCCCGCTCCCTCTGGCTCTGTCAGTCTTGTCCAGACAGCATTCCGGGGACTGAGCAGTCCTGCTCCTTCTGGCAAAAGGCTCTTGTTTTCACGTCTACGTTAAGGAGCCTGTTGGAAGGTATGAAAATATGAATTTTCTTAGTGCAACTGAAGGGATTTAAAGGACAAATGCTGACTGAGCAATATTTGCCCAGCTGCCACACATTTCTCAATTTACAAAGTAAGCGTTCTCTAATTATTTTTCATTCTTTATAGGTCATCCATAAGTAAGTTAGACAGTTGCATCAACTCTGGAAGAAGAATATGTTAAAAACAACTGACTGAAATGAAATGTTTTCTATTTGGGGATTAAAATAAGTGAGGTAGGAATCATATTAAATTGTTCTTTAATGAGACTGTTATGATCCATCCTGATTAATTAAATGGACCTAGTGTTTTGCTATTCATTGCTTTCTAGGGGATGATAGTGAGCATTTTCACACTATATTTTGTTTTTATTCTCTCTTATTTATAAATGAAAACAGGAACTTCTTTTTCACTGTTCTGAAGCTGAGAAGTTCAAGATCAACAGGCCAGCCTGTGTCTGAGGAAGGATTTAAGGTGTCAGGATTGGTTAGAAGAGCAAAAAAGCAAAACAGGCCTTGATGTGTGTTCTGAATGTACACAGGTCAATAGTAAAATATATGAAGAGCAGTCAAACGTCATCTTGAGGTGAAGGTTTTGTTGATATGCTAAGACTCAGAGACAAGGTATCCTGACGGTGTGCTGAGCCACGTAATCCTCAGTGGTTGACTCCACTTTTATAGTTAGGGCTTTGCTGAGCACGCAAGTAAATACACGTGAAAGTTCACATTCAAAGTAATGGCATTAGCTGGGCGTGGTGGTGCACACCTGTAATCCCAGCACTCAGGAGGCAGAGGCAGGAGGATCACCACAAGTGCGAGGCTACCCTGAGCTACATAGTGAGTCAAGATCAGCCTAAACTCCATGAGACCCTGTCTCAAAAAGAAAAAACAACAAAGAAACAAACAGAAAACTAATGGCATTAAAGCCTATACCCATAAATGTATTCATTCAAAATAAAAATGATAAATAAATTACTCCTTAGACTCCAAACAGTCTAGATTCAAAATATGAACACAATCTCTTTTTGTGTAGTTTGATTGTTTTGCATTTATTTGGTTGAAAGGATAAAGAGTAGAAACAGAAGAGAAAAGAGTACAAATTTAAATCTAATTTTTAAAAATGAATCAATAAAAGATAATAGAAAATGGAAGAGATGTTTTGGGACCAAGGGACCAAGGGACCAAGACATAGAGTGTGGGACATAGAAAGAATGAGGATGTGTTGTGCACACCTACCGACTCCCCACAATGAGTGCAATTATTATACACTACAAAGATATACTAATAGAATTTGAGAGAAAAAGTAAGTTAGTAAATAAGTCCACTGACCAAGCAAGTAATAAGCAATTTAAGTTATTCCAGTGCATTGTTCATTCAATAAAAATGGAAAATGGGTGACTTCCAATTTGAAATGCAGTAACCTTGCATCTCCAATCTAGTTTCCCTCTTTGATCGGAGGGAAATTCTGAAGAGAGGCCACAAAGGGGCGACTCTACAGCCCACTGCTGGGGCAAGGTCAGTTCACCGAGCCTCCAGGAGGAGAGAGGACATCAGCGGAGCAGAGGCCACAGGCGAGCGCCAGGCCCCGCAGACAGGAGGGCAACGCGGAGCCACCAGCTGGTCCGGTGCGATCAGAGCCACGCTGGGGACAGAAACCACCGGCAGCAGCCCACTCCCCTTCTCCGCCAACACGGTCCAGGATGCACGTTGCTTCTTGTCTGGGGCTGGGCAAGACCGAGCCAAAATCATGCTGCAAACAAGAACAGAGACTCCAGGGAGAGAGCCGACGGGGCTTCCCTGTCACTGCTGATGAAGGAGCTTGGCGAGAGCATTGAAGCGCTCCAGTGTGAGTCAGACAGTGTGTCAAAACCAGTGTCCTCCAGTGTGAGTCAGACGGTGTGTCAAAACCAGTGTCTTAGGATAAATCTTAGTCAGCGTAATTATGATAATTGAATATTAAGACGGTCTCGTTTATTCACCCAGAAAATATTAATAAAAACCTGCTCTATTAAAAGAAAAATAGATGGACCTGGGAATATCACTCAGTGGTAGGATATTTGCCTAGAATGTACAAGGTTGTGAATTCAATTTCTTGCTCTGGAAAAGAAAAAAGAGAGGGGAGGAGGTGGCAGGGGAGGGGAGGTCAGAAGATGGGAGGAGA
>PVIR01040292.1:0-13456 GCA_004026965.1 Petromus typicus | reverse complement strand
AAAAGGCACATATTTAGTTCACATGTCTGGAAGGCCAAGGGTGTCAGCTTGAAACTGGTGAGGACCTTCCTATCAGCTGGCCGGAAGAGTGTGGGGAACCATTTCATAGGAACACAGGAAGTCAGAGCTCAGGCAGACCTCTTTTACAACAAAAGATTGACACAAGAACTGACTCTAGATTCTGCAAGAAGTAGCCCAACCCTTTTAAAGGGATAATGGCCCAACCAGCTTCTGTTCACTCTCGCCTCTGAAAGTCCCATGATCTCTCAACATCACCATACCAGGGGCCAAGCTTCACACACACTCACGTCTGAGAACAAGCTCATATCACACCCAGCCTGGGCCATGAACATACTTTGCATATATTGGGCCATTACCCACCCTCATGGGGTATTGCTAAATGGCTCAGGCTGCTATTGAACACCTGGGCTCAAGTGACATTCCCACCTCAGCAGCCCAAGTGCCTTGAAGAGCGACAAGTGTCCACCACTGTGCCTAACTGTGCAACATTCCATCTCTTCTGTGAAATCAACTTTTTTGACTTCTATACATGAGCAGAAACATGTTACATTTCTTTCTATGGGGCTTAATTTGCCGACATGGGAAAGTTCTTGATATATACTTTCAATTTGACCTCTGGATAAACTGTAATGTTTTACTTCTCCACCAAGACTCAGATTTAAACCTTAACTAAATGTTAACCTCTTCAGTTCTAGACAAAGACAGATATTACTTATTTTTATGACATGGTGACATGATTCTATTTTTGTCTTTATTTCTGTGAGTAGTAATAAAGTAGAATATTTTGATATGTTTAATAACAATGTGCATTTGCCCATGTGGCCTCACAGGGTTAGTATTTTCCACTTGATGACTTTAGAATGCATTTTTTTCTCTTAACAATTACACAATATTCTGAATAGAACAGTAACAATCATGGTGTATGGAACCAGAAGAAGATGTACAGGAGTCTCGACATCAAGATTATGATAGATTCTTCATTTAAAGACTTATGAACTAAAAAAGTGACCTACTCACAAACAATAAAAACAATAGTAACTATTAATAAGACAATTTTAGTAACAAAAGCACACTGTGAATATTAAACCATTACAAAGGTTACAAGATCTCATCGCTAGTAGAAGTAAAGCTGTTTATTACTAACATCAAATATTTTTTACAGTTACCCTTTAATTTAGTTATATTTATGTATGTAGACTTATCTATAGAAATTTCCTATTTATCCTTAACAATTTTATATGTGTTTTCATCCCTTATTGTTACATTCAGAAAGATAGGGGTCACTGAAAGAAATTACGTCTATTTCTTCTATTTGATCAGAATTGTACCTTTACAGAATTTATTAGACATCTTGAGTTGTAGGAAACTTGATTCCGTGTTGTCAGTTCTAAATCATCACTCAAAATGTTGGATACACATCTTTAAAATCAGCATCTAATTATGCCATACAACTTCTCTACATCTTCAATTCTATCCAAGTTCTTCTAGGAGAAAAAGATGTTTCTCTCTATTTAGTATAAGACTTAGCTACAACTTACCTTTCTAGTTCATTCTTCTCTACTTTCTATTTCAATAGAAAGTCTACTCAGCATTTCCAGAATTAATCTTATATTTGGTATCTTTCTGTCCTTCTTAATCACCTGTTCCATTAGTACAGACTGCCTGGATAAACTGGATCGCACTTGCCATTAACCTCAGTGATGCAGTCTTCTCTAGAGCTGTCCTGAATCCTTCACTAGGAATTAGCCTTGAGGCTGCAATTCTGCAGCATCCATAATTGTTGCACTTATTACACACAATTACAATGCCCACTCCATCTTCTCCAAAGTCCATAGCCTCCTCAAATGCGAAGAACAAATCTTAGGCAGTCATATTTCCTTAATGGTCTGTATCAATGTTCAATAAACTATTGACTGAATCTAACTGACTGAAAGATGATTCACTTTTAATTTACTCATTTCTCTTTAACACAGTTTACTTGTCTCTTCCATTTTTTCTTTCTAATTCCCATTCTTCCATCTCATATGTGAAATCTTGTGCTGTGCTATAATATATTATTCACACTCAAGAGCTTTTGTACAGAATGAGTAATTTGGGGAATAAAATATTTTAAAGTTTTCAGTTCTTTTCTCTCTTACTTGATGTTTTAACTAAAAATGTTGCATGATTATTGACAAAAAGACTTGAAGAGTGGAGATGTTTTATGAACATGAACAGGCTATGGAGTCCAAGACATCGCAGAAAAATGTGTTTTAAATAATAAACTTTGCTACATAAGGTCAAACATAGTAAGCATTAAAAATCATAGTAACGTACATAGTCATAAGTATTTACAAGTTAAAGGTATACTTTAGAATAAAAGAGAAACTTCCATGTCTTTTTCGGGTATCTAAAGTCATATTGGCTTTTTATCATGGAGGATAAATTAACAAAACATGCACATCTCCAGAAACATAGGTGTCTAGGCGAAGCTGTATTAAATCTCCAGAATTGTGATACTATGATGAAAATGCATTTCACAGTTAGCATTTAAATGCACTTATATAATAAACTGGAAGCCATCATACTTAAAAATATAATCTACAGCTCTCTCTAAAGAGCATTTTTTTTTTCAAATTAAATATCTGTCTAGGAAGTGAAACTTGTAATAGATGAGTTAACAAAAACATCTCTATGGTTACAGAGCAGCGTAGGAATACCAAGAGAACACATATGGGGAGGTTCCTGCACTCGGATATCAATGAAGATGTACCTTAAAACTGCTGTTTGCTATCCTGACTGCTTCCCTATTTTCACCAGTCTATATTTGACGAGATCTGGTGAATTCAGTTTGGGATGGCCAAAGACAGGAGTCTAGGGCTGGGGATTTAGCTTAGCGGTTCCGGTGCCTGTCTTGGAAGCTCAAGGACCCAGGTTCGATTCTCTGGTTAACCACATACAATACTGGGTGTGGAGACTCAGGCCCAGTAGCAACCAGTACCACATACCACAGTGCCGGGCGTGGTGGCTCATGCCCATAATCCCAGCACTCAGGAGGCAGAGGCAGGAGGATTGCTGTGGTGTGAATTTGAGGCTGAGCTCAGGGCCAGCCTGAATTACAAAGACAGACCCTGTCTCAAAAAATAAAAAAAGACAAGAGTCTATATTCGAAAGCAATTAGAATACAACAGTGAAACTTAGAACAAAGAGGAGTGAGCAGAATGAACTGACATTTTCCTATTGCGCTCACAGGCCGATTGAGAGTATTTAATTCAGTCCACAAACTTGTCACGGTCTTCTTCCTCTTATCGTCTCCCTGTTATTCACCCAATCGAGGAATAAATGTGCCCGAATGAAGTAAAGAATTACGGTGGACCAGAGACAGAAATACATTTTCCACTTCCTTCTTGTGGGAGTTGGTAGCAGTTATCCTTTGCCTGTAAGAATACCACCGTGTGTTGAACACATGAAAAATGTTATGTTATTTGTTCCTAGTCTTTAGATTGAGGGAAAGAGGGTTTGTATTCAGAGGAGCCTCATGCTCTTAAAAAACCTTTTGAATGGGACTTAGATCATGGGATTCTCAATGCGAACAAGGGTCCCGGTCATAATGGGACAAGATGTGAGAAGTTTGAGGAGGATATGAACTTAGAATGCATGTAAAAGCTGTATTAATTCTCTGGCCAGAATCCAGATGTATTTTTTAGGATATGTTTCCAGCAATCCTTGCAGTCCAGAACCTCAACAATCCCTGATAAAGGAATGCATTTTTCTTCCCCTCGAAATCAAAAGACCTTTGGGATAGCCCCTAAGAGCAGAAATTGGTGGACATAGCAGCAGATGACATCCAGCTGTAGATCACAACAGAGTAAACTACTTCCCTTTCATTCTGCTTTTCTCCAGACATTTGCATTTGGGTCCAGCAATCCTGTTGTTAAGAACCGCATGTTACATACGGTGCTGCATGATCCATCCCAGCCAACAATGTCTTCTAAATTTTCTGGGGAGAGCCAGGATCCACTGTGAGACATATGAATGAACATTTCTCTATTCAGCAACTTCTTATCCTTAAAAACTTGTCAGGGGCATTACAATTTTTAGAAATATTTCCCTAATTTCACTGTCTCTAGTATTCCTTACCATTTCTACTAGTGCAAATCATCCTGTACATCAACTACTGACCAGTATCCACGTATCTCTTCCATTAGAAATACAGATCTTGGCAACAATGCCTCCCTGACATATCTTAAAGCACCTAGAATAATGCACGGTGTATAGCTGAACAGTTGTGGATAAAAAGAAAAATAAAGCAAGATAGAAAAAGTAGAAATAGTATAAAAAGTATCACTGAGTAACTAAGATAGTTACTCAGATAGTAAGATAGTTATGGATAAGAGAGCTGAGAGATCTCTGCAAATATGTAATAAGATAAGCATAAAAGTCTGCAGTGTGCATGAGAACAGAATTCCAAAATTATGTTCTATACCAGCTTCACCAAGGATCTGGCCCACAGAAGAGATGGCAAACAATATCAGGGATTATAAACAGTTGCTCTAAGGATACTTTATGCCCTTAAAATCATGAAGGATTGTAAAAAAATTATGTTCGAGGTGAGGGTCAGCTAAATTTATCAAAATTCACCCTATTAGTTATCAATATTGAAAATTTTAAAAAATATTTATTTACTTTCCAGTAACATGCACATCTGTTAGTATTAGAATAATAATATTTTTACAAAAAGTAAATATATTATCTAGGAAGTAATTTAGTAAGAACCGACATTGGTTTTTAATTTTGCAAATTCTGTTAATAGCAGCCAGAGGATTCCTCACATATCTGACTGGATTTTCATATCTATCTCTGCACTCCATCTGCTGGACTGTATTGTTTTGGTTGAAACTACATGAAGAAAATCCATTCGCACACAAAAGTGTATTGGAAGAGGGAAATGCGTTTTAATAACTTTTTCAGTGGGCCATGAATGCCTGTCTTTTATAGTTCCCCAAAGTTCCACAGGTGGTGATCTTCTAACGGTTAGTTATCATGTAGACTCTAAAATAATATTGTTTTCTTTTTAAAACGAAGAACACAGTAGCTGAGAGCTTAGTGGCCACTGTTCTATATATGACCCACCCCTCAGGTGACGTCACGTGGAGGCCATCGAATGGAAAACCGGTTCCAGTTCTGTGAGAAGGCTACCTGAAGAACTCTGGGAACTGTTCTGCCATGTGGCCTAAATTTTGTAATTAGCAAGCCAATTAACACCTATTTCCCTAGCCAGTTTTGCTACACCCCAATCAGCTGCATTACTTTCATCTGGTGCTACGTGGAAAACATTGAGAAATGTTGCTCTCGTGTGTTCAGTAATCATTAGTTTTCCAGAGTCAAAAGGAAGAGAGAGTAAATTTTGGCATCATTGCCTAATTATGCCTCATGTTTGATAATAATTTAATGTATCTTAATTTTTAGAGTAATATTTATATAAATCTATTAACAGAAATTACTACAGGTGTCTCTACTAATTGAATGTGGATAACATTATATGCCATACAATAGAGAAATAAGACAGAAAGGAAAGATAGAGGAAAGTGTGAGATTCAGTTAAAAAGAAATTTATATTTACACCTTATTAGGAAAAATATTTTTGTTATTCTCAGAATTAAAGGTACTGGTAAACTCATATATGTATACATGTAAATGAGTCTAAAGAGATATACAACTAGATGTACACTTACAATTCCATACAATGCTTGATGTAATTCTTTTCATGACTTAATTTTTTTTTCCCAAACACTCTTTTCAGTCTTTATCATTTACAGTTTAGGAAGTGATTCAGAGGTGAAGCTTTTCAAAGAGGCAATTAAAGTGAAATTAGGTCAATGGGTGGGTCTCGATCCAATATGACTATTTGATTTACTAGAGGAGATTAAAGCTCAGATGCATGCACAGAGAACACCATGTACGGTCAGAGAAAGAGAGAGGGAAGACAGCATGTAAAACCAAGAGGAGAGGTCGCAGAAAGAACAACTCAGCTGGCTCCTCACTCTCGGACTTCTAGCCTCCAGAACTGAGAGACAATGAGTGTCTTTTGTTAAAGCCAGTCAGTATAGTGTTCATTACAGTGCTCCAGCCAGCAGCACAAAAAAAGTGATTGAACAGAACAGACTTAATAGGCATTTTATTATTATCTTTGTGAGCAGAGCAGAGACCAACATAGGAAAGATGCTCAGAACTAATGAAACTTCAAACCCCGAATCTTCTAAACTCCAGACATTAGTTAGCACTCTTGCAATATGAAAACAATCTCCTTGAAGAAGGAAGCAGATCTTTATACACAATATTGCCCAAATAACTGTTCTGGTCAATTGTCAATAAAAATTCCATCAGAAATATTCTGGGGCTTTCTGTCACTTGTGGTTTCTCTCCCATATATGGTGATCTCTAAATCATGGATAACAAACCCACGAGTTTAAACACACCTCGTCCCTAGCTCATTCATTAATTTATTTCTTCGTTCATCTTCTCATTCATTGAATAGGTGGATATTGATATGTTGATAGAAATCTAGAATTAAAAGGTGGTTCTATGTCTTGGAAATTTACTTTAAGATAAAATAGTTCTTGTTGGGAATCATCCCGTTTGGGAATTGGAAGGTCAAAATTGACCAGGCCTTTCTTTCTACAGACAGACTTTGGACTTGACCTTTGTTTTTACTTTTGGTAGCAACAGAACTCAATGGTCTCACATGTTGTGATGTTTTAGGGTAGAACTACACTGGATCTCTCTCTTTTTAAGGACTATTGTTGACATCTGTCTTGTCCCGTGAGTCCTCATCTAAATAGTCCTTTTCTAGTACTATTGTTGGTGTGCCCCTGTCTTTCTGGGTATTCTTAAATGTAGATAATAAAAGGTATGGTAGGCTGGGGTCCAGAGTTCTTGTCATCCAGAGTACATGGATCAGACCCAAGCTCGGTTTTCTCTAAGTCTCATTTCTGCCTAATTATTTATTTCACCATGTGTCATGAACTCACAGGAGACTAGAACTTAATGCAAAAATTCTAGTTATGTTCCCTTCCTGTTTACCAAAAGTTCTTATCCTTACAGAGTTTAGACTTTATTAAGAAAGACACAGAGGATAAAAACATGTATATCAATATTAGTAATATGCCAAATTAATACATATACATATATATGCACATATACATATAATGAAGAACAATTAACTACACATTAGATGAAAACCAAATGAGGATTGCTGCTTTATTTAGAGAGATTATTCCAAAGAGATGAGTCAAGTCCAACCTGAAAACAAGTAAAAGTACAAATCAACTCAGAAGAATGACATTCTAGGTAAAGAAAACACAAAGTACAAGGAGCCCGGGGCAGGTCTGGTAGAGAAAGTCCTGTGTCCCTGGAAGAAAATATGTAAAGATGAGAATAAATGACTAGATTAGAGAAATGGAGAGAGAGCAATGGTAGTTTTTAAACCCAGTATTTGACTTCTATTCTCAGTAGGCTATGGAACCATAAGGCAGAGGAATGATCTAACCTAAGCATTTATTAGATCCCTGAGAGTGCCACTGAGAGAACTTTGGGATCTGACTCTAAAATTAGGAAACCCTTGATAACAAGCTAAGAAAAATGACAGGAGCTCCCTGCATTTCCCACATCTGCCCTGTGAGAATCACCCTTGATTTACTCATTTTTTAAATGTTATCTAATTATTCTACCTTGTATACATATATCAAAATGTCACAGTGTGTCCTATAAATACATACAATTATTTGCCAACTTATAATAAAATTAAACTTAAAAGTAAAGGAAGACCTCCCAGTACTCAAAACATTATTCTGATCACTAGGCTTAAAGTGAAACTCTAAAACGTGTGTGTTTAATAACTTTCTCATGTAATGATTCTTATCAGGCAAACTTGAAAGTCTGGGTTCAGAGAAAGAGGGGGAGAAAACTTAAGGGTCGGTACCAATGTTTTCAAGGTCAAAGAGACAATATTAGCCCCAGGGTACATCACAGGGACAAAGCTAAGGTTGACTACAACAATTGGACCTGTTCCATCTTCAGAGTGGGGCATTAAGAACAGATTTCCCCCTGGAATTAAAAATAAGAAAGGGATGTAAGAAAGACAAAAATGTCAAATAAAAATATTTTTTGATTCCAAACTTTGTGACAGCATGGACCAGTCTCCTAGAAGCCAAATTTTCCAGAGATCAGGAGTGAGGGTGTGGAGATAGTTTGGGGATGAATCAAGGAAGGCAAATCCACTTCCAGAACCTAATATTCTGAGTTAGGCTCCAGGAGTAGAGTGAGTCTGTAAACACAGATGAAGCTTGACTTGCTAGGTCCCCATGTGCCTACTGTTGTGTTGTCCATCTCTTGAGACCACCAGTGAGATACTGCACCCATGGCCCAAGCCCCATCTCTCTCTTGCTCTGCCCATGGACCTCCTGTCAGCCTCAGCAAATGGGAAAGCCTGAGAGTTTTGCTGCAGGAGGTTCCACAATTTATAGGGCTTCAGGCAAAACATTTGTCTAATGAAACAAAAATTGGTTGAAAAAATGGTCCCCGGTCATTTGAAAACATTGACTCTCTTTATCCAAATGTGGGAATCAATACACATATAGAAAAAGATGATGGTTCATTTTTGCCATCTTGGTTGGTTTAAGACAAAGCCAGATGTAATATTATTGCTGGCCAGCTGTGAGGCTATTTCCAGAAAAGATTAACATTTGACCCGATTGTCTGAGTAAAAATGATTCAGCCAAGTGTGGTATCACTGATCTATAATCCCAGCACTCTGGAGACTGAGGCAAGAGGATAAAACATTTCAGTGCACTCTGGGCCATTTGAGGAAACTGTCTCAAAATCAGATTAAATCATCAAATAAATACAGGGCTGGGCATATAGCTCAGTATGTAAGCCTGGGGTTCAATACCCAGTACCACTTTTAAAAAAAATGTTTTTTTTTTCAATGTTTTTTTTTCAATGAGTCAATGTTTTCAAATTGCTTGAACAATGATAATAGTATCATTCTATCAGGTGAAGGTTTAAGCAGAAACAGCAAATCTGAAGAAAGCACATTTTCTGTCTCTTCTTGAGCTGAGACATGCCTCTTCTGTTGCCTTCAGAAGTCAGCACTCCAGATCTTAAGGCTTTCAGACTCAAGGACTCAGTCTCAGCCTTGGGAGTTGGAAATAGAGCTGACACTATTGGTTCCCTTGGTTCTCAGACTCTCACTGGACCTTTGTTGTGTGACAACATAGCACACAGTGGGCACTTTCATGATGCTATATGAAACTCAGTTTGGGGTTGTGCTGATTTTTCCCATGTTAAGAGGCAACTCAGCTCTTTTCCCTGAGCTACAATCTTTGCTGGCAGCTTTCTCTTTAAAAAATTCTGAGGCAGAGGCTCACAAATTCACTAAGTTGCCAAGACTGGGCTCCAAATTTTAACCCTCCTGCCTTATGTTCCCAGAGTGCTGGGACTGCAGGCACAGGTCACCATGTCCAACAAGTTTAAATACCACAGAGGTATCTTAGAGACAATGATAGCAATGTATTAGTTGGGCTATAGATTGTGTTTCTTTTTTTTTCTTCTTGTGATATATCTGTAATCAAGTTCTATGGGTTACAAATTTTCCTGCATCACAAAATGTGTAGTTTCTACATCAGTTTTCCCACCGACCAATCCAGTTCTCACATCATACCTGCCTTAAAGCACTTTGTCATAAGGTACATGAAGAATTCATCCCCACCAAACAACAGCAAGTAATATAGACCTGAATTGCTATTTTGAAGCCAACTTTAAATAGAAAGTCAACATTATACCTCATACTATAGCAAAGTCCCATATATCATTGGGTAATAGTTGCCTTTGGCAAGGTTCTCCCACCCTATAGCTGAGTATCTTCTTTTTTCTTCTCTTCATAAAATATTGTCTTTCCTCCACATTGCCAAGAAATTCATTTCTGCCCCTAAATGTGCCTATTCCTCTCTGCCAAGAAAACAGCCATCAGCTAGGCACACCATCCTTCCTGAAGAAAACTGGGTTGGCTATCTTCCTCTGAGCTTGCTTTTAGGGAACCTTATCTGTTTCACAGCCCACTTGCCAAAGTGGCCTTTCCAACCCCCAAAATGACTAACAGGTCATTTTGTGTGATAAATACAATCTCCTCCACATCACTCTGATCACAGATGGTGACCAGATAATCCTGCTAGACCACGAAGTGTGGTGGAATATCATGGTCTTCTCCAAGGAAGGAGTCCAAGTTTATATACAAACACCAAAGGAATGTTTTTTAAACTTTCAGGACTAATTGTGTCCTAGGAGAGATCTCTTCACTGGCAAGATCCTCATTTTCTATACTGTGGGTAACCTTGGAATAGTCCATGTTTCTTACACAGTTGCTTTTAATATATTTTGCAAGTAAGATTTGCACCTAGCAAGGATGGGTTTGTTTGGCTTTTTTTTTTTTCTAAGAAAGATAAGGGTAATCTCTAACTCAGCCTGTGACTACATGAGCTTCCTTGAACAATGGGGAGCTATATCCTGGAAGGAGAGGAACACCAAACTATGTCTACAAAAATAGATTATATCAACAGAAACACCAACACTTATAACCCTTACTATCAACCAGACACTGCTGTGCATTTCAAATAGAGTATCTTATTTATTGAACACAGTGTTTCCAAGAGGCTGAGGCTGTTATGGATACAAGGTGCTATGGCTTGACTCTAATGTCACCCAAAGGGTTCATGGGTACAAAGGGGGCACTTTGGAAGGCAACTAGACCATGAGGACAGTAAAGTCCTAGTAAATGTATCCAATGAAGAATTCATAGCTGCATATGCTGTTGGGAGTTGGAATCTTGTGGAAAGAAGCTGGTCTTGGGCTAGAATTTGAAAAAATGTGTACTTCTCACTATCAGCTTCCTTTTTCTCTCTGGCTTTTGCTCACTCTGCCTCCTAGCTGTCAGGAGAGGAGCAACTGTCTTTGGCCCCACTTTTCCACTATGACATTTCTACTTGAAGTCAGATGACTTCAGACACAGTGAATGGACTTTCTTGCTTTAAATTGCTTATCTTGGATATTTTTGTCCCAGTAACAAAAAACTGGGTGATATGAGAAGTTTTTGGAAACTCTGTGGCTCATCAAAAATGGGAAGAGAAGAGGGAGACTTTTAAATAAAGAAAAGAACAAATATAAACAAGTTTTCATTTGCTATGAGATTGCAAGTAATGCCAGAAGAGAACTAAGAAAACATGTAGAGATATATACAGATGTATAAATGGAAGTATGTATAGATCTCAATTTAGACATGACCTGTCCTATTAAAGAGGAGGCTGTTGTGTTGGTACAATGTGGTCACTCAGACAGAGTCACGTGATGATCATAACTTCAGGAGCAGAAAACAAAGCAGGAATGACAAGTCTTCATCTTATATTGCTTAAAGGGAAAACATTAGAGAAAGACTGAGGGGTGCATCCACTGCTAAAGGAAACTACTTGCACATTTGTGACCCCGGAAAAAGAAGACTGACTCAGACAGAGCAAAGGATAATGGCTCCATAAAAAGAAGAAGATGCCAGACTTACACTGTAGTGTGGTCATGGAACCAGAAAGATGCATACATAGGAGATGTGTTTTACAGTTAGCAGCCTCAGCTCTGCAACTGACTTGTCTTGGATAAGGTTTTTAACTTATCAGACACATCGATTTTTCAACGGGAAAATGACCATAGCCACTATATCTATTTCTTCTCTTTGAAGAGTAAGTGAGAAAGTTCAGCTTGTATACACACAGCGCTAAAAACATCCCAGAAGTTCAAAATTGACAACAACCTTCTGCTTCTCACCCCTTCTTACCAACAACCACAGATATAGACATCGGCTGTTCCTAGAGTTCATAGCAAATCCTTGCTGAAGAGGAAAGTGTGGCATCGTTCCAGGGACTCTAGGAAGGTCAGCAAGAAGATGTACCAATGAACTCAATAAAGATAAATACATAAATAAATTTCAGATGCTCAAAGGAAAAAAACAAGAAGAAAAAAAAAGCAATGTCACACACTTGTGGTCTCTGTTAGAGACAATCTTCTCTTCCAGCTAAAAACACTGCCTTACACTTAGGTTTCTATAATACATGAGGCACCACAAATCATGTTTTACAGTGCTATCTCTCCTACAACGTAAAGTAGCAGTGGGCCTTTTCTGAATAATAATAATGATTATTAGCTTGTCCAGAGATGTATTTCCTAGGAAATGCTAGTTTTTGAGATGTTGAGTCAATTAAGGAAAAATGTTGAATCTTGCAAAGGAAATAGGAATTATTGTGATATTTTATTTCTATGAATATGACAGTTTTCTATTATGTACTAAGAAAGATGAATTTAACATAAAAAGATGGAATGTTATATGTAAGCCTCACTTACTTGTCTTCTATCTAATTAGAAACACAAATTTTAAATTAAGCTGATATTACAATGTTGCCTTAAATAAGACAACATACCACTGCTTTCTTTCTCACTGAAAATACACTTACTCCTCAGGGTTTATCAAGTTATTTTCATTGGTAAAAATTAGTGAATTTATTAGGGAGTTAAATCAATTATCTAATTCATTTGGGTGCTAAATTTGTAGAATACACATGACCATAGACAGGCCCCACGAAATAGTGACATTCAGCCTGTGTATCAGAGAAACAACTCCTTCCTGTTCCCAGCACATACATCACTTTTGCTAATTTTTTTCCCTCTCCAAATTACATTCTCCTAATCCTAGTTTTCAGGCCAAGGAATATAAATGGAAATTAGTGTCTAATAATGTGAATAAGCTCAGGCATCTATTTGCATAAATGAACATGTGTGAGAGCTTTTCTCTTTTGTCTGTAGAAGGGAAAATGCAGATGGCACAGAAGGAGGGAAATGGTCATATTTTTAGAAAGATTATTTTTTCACTTGAGGAACACAGAGCAGCCCACTGGGCCTATTTGAAAAGTGAGAGATAAAGATGGAGGGTAGGAATGGGGGGAGGTTATCACCATACGCCTTTATCTCTTCTTGAATACTCACCAAAATGGAGGAGCTGAGACAAAGCAGATAAAAGTGGAGACAGTAGAAGACTTGATTACAGTAGTTTTTGTCCTAGTCACTAGAACCAGAGCCCAGCACCTACCCCAGCTCTGGCAGTGGGAGCACCTCTCATTTGGTCTAAGGTGTACACGTTGCCCTGTTCTCAGCCTTTGTGTTTCTGGCAGAACCAATGCCAGTCTTCAGCTCCACAGTGGACGGCACAGTCATGGTGTGCCAGTTGGTGCCTCCACTTCCTACAGCACAGACTGAAGTGTCAGGGACCCTCCCAAGTTAGAACAGCCAAAGTTGGGGAGGCTATATTGGAGAATTCTAGTCCAGCTACTGAGGAAGAAGAGTCTCCTTTCCAAGTGTTTCC
>PVIR01040291.1:0-13428 GCA_004026965.1 Petromus typicus | reverse complement strand
ACCTATTTAATCAAGCATTAAAACTAGAAAAGGAGAGCACTGTGAAAGTATGTCACAGTGATGCAATAATTAATCATCGTAGGTAACACAAGAATAAATTGGCAGATATCCAAGTTTAACCAACAGGACAAAAGAAGAAATTGATGAGACAGAAATGTACAAATAAGTGGGAATATTTTAATTATCCTTTATTAAAATTTTTGCAAAAGTTAAAATAAAATTCACATGAATATAATTTACGTAAATATTTATGGTAACTCAAAATGCAGTGTAGGAAAAGACAGTGGGGTACCTTTCACTTTTGTGAGAATGCACGTGACAAATTCTCTCAAAACTCCTGTTGTGAAAAAGAGCTACTCCCCAGGGTTTCTTCTAGGACTTCACTTTCTCCACCTGATATTTTTGTTGGTGGGAATGCAAGTCATCATTCCTGTTAACAAGTGCTAATTATTCATTTCAAAATTGCCTAGCTCTCTTTCTTGTCCCCAAATAGAAACACATTGACAATATTTGGATTTTACCAAATAATGACATATTTTCATAATTTTATCTTTATCTTTATAGAAAAAGTCCATCTTGCCCATTCCATTTTAATTAGATATGTTTTTGTGGTCCTTTATGCACCAACCCTTTTCTCACTATTTCATTCGCTGATATTCCATGATGTCTGCTTTTGGCCTCACGTATTTCTATCCATTCTACGGAAATATTGTCCAGTCTGTAACCAAAAGTTTCACATACTTGCATGCACACGCATAGAAACAGATTCTTATATAAATGCATGCACTTCTATATGGAAGGTTTTACTTTTTATATAAAAAATAGCAAATATGCACAGACTGGAAGAGCATAGCATAATGTACTTCCACATACTATCATTATCTGGTTCAAGAATGATCAAATGCTTTTGTTTCTTTATTTGCTTTATATATTTGTTATCTAATACTATATTTTGAAGGAAGTTAAAGACATAATACCAGTTTACTTATAAAGTCATTACAAATTTCTGATAGTAACCATCTTAAAATGACAGCATTATTAAATTCTTACAATTAATCAAATAAAATAGTATTTCCTTTAATATATCTCTTACTCAGCTTTCCCGGATATTCCAGAAATACATGTGCTTATGCAAACATAGCAAAAGTAGTCTGATAATTAATTTGCTCTCAAAACCCATAAGAAAAGTGATCAATAATAATTTTCCTTCTTTCTCATATAATTGATGTGTGAGACGAATTAAATCATTTTATCTATGTAATTCTCCACAAAAATTGAGCTAATTGTTACTTAATGATGTTATCAAATGTGTTATTTTGCCCATTATACTGTTGTTCACTGGTGATCTAAAATAGAAGTGCCATGTGATAAGATGAGAAAACATACATAAATACATTTTCTAAAAAAATATTGCAGTAAAAAACAGATTTGCCAGCAACTCCCTTGAAGTCACCTCCCCTCCCACAGTGCTAACTTATCCCATCATTCTCACCACTTTCTGAGTTAGATCTAGAAGTTCTCTTTTGTGTCCTTCCAAGGGGTCATCAGACATATAGTGAATGTTGCTGCCGGTTGTCTTCCAATGAAGAAGCAGGCTCAGAAAAGCAGTGTGACATGTCATCACCCTTCCTACTCACATGACCTGGTACTGTGGGACTTAGAGCTCTTCCACAAAGATGAACGATCATGATGTGTAAGTGTTTTGCATCCATGAATAAAATTAAAGCTTGTAGGACAGTACAACTAAAGATATTCATGAAAGTAGATTACTAAAACTGCTTCAGAAGATGTTAAGAATGATGGTACAAGTGTATTTGCAGAAACAGAGATTTCTGAGGGAGCTAAATGACAATATGTCTTTTATAATAACAATTTTTATTTAACCACACACCACAGTTTTCAGCTATACTTCTTATATACTTGAAATTGCAGCACACATCTGCAAACTTACACACTAAAATGATATCTCTTTTCCTAAATTTTCACCTCATCACATATTCTCTACCTCTGCAAAAAGTAGAGCTAAATATTTAGTCATGAAAAGGAAAAATTAATACCAATTTTTCACCATTTTTCCATCTATCTCTAACCCTCCATTTAGTTATCACTTTGGGCTTATCTCCTTAATTTAATTTTAAAGGAGGAAATCTTTTTTCTGCTCACAGTTTGTAGAGACAACAGTCCACCATCAGATGGCACCAAAGCAAGGTGGTTATGGCAGAAGGGCAATAGTCTATGGCAAGCAGGCAGGAGACAGCAAAGCAACAAGCAGTAAAAAGCCAGCAACAAGTGAAAAGCGACTACACTAGTCCTCTTTTTGTCTTTTATATTTAAGCCAGGCAGTAGCATTTACATCGAGGTAGGGAACCTTAAACTTTCCCAGAAGTGCCAAACTGATTGCATGATCATACATCCTTAATCCCAGCATCAACGCTGTCTAGATTCAGCTACCTCTGAAAAGTCATGTGTATGGACACACGAGGTTTTAGGGGCACATATAGAAACAAGTTGTAACATCCTTCCTCTAGTCCCCCAAAGACACATGCACATCCCTTTATGCAAAAGGAATTTAGCCCATCTCTAGTAGTTGCTAAAATTGTTACAGTTTTATCTTTCCTGAAGAATCCAAGTCTAAATTTTCATATGAAATTTAAGGCAAACTCTGATCTATGAGTTCCTGTACAGATGAATAGAAAATTAAAAGCTTCCGAAATACCATGGTGTAAGATAAACTCCATCATCTTAAAAGGTACAAATAGAGGGATAGCAAAGTTAAGGCCCGGCTTCGTTCTCTCTCTGCTGGTGAGTGCCTATGAACCTGATCCCAAGGAACAACTTCCATAAGCCACAACCATGCTGGAATGTAGCGCTCTGGGTTCACTTCACAAGGAAGTCTTTTCCTACTGCAATTCCGAGGCTGCAAAGCAGCGTCCTGCTGGTTTGTGTGGTGCTCTCAGGCAATCTTTTCTACTATCTTCATCTAAAAATCTTGGTTTTATCATGCTAATCTTTCAGCCACCAATTCTTCCTCTGTTCCCTTTTGCAGACCCCGGCTTTACTGGAGCTTCCTTTTTGGCCAATCTCCAGACATTTTAAGTCATTCTGCTAATCTGTTTTTTTCTTGATTCTCAACATACATCTGGCTGAAAGAACCCAACAATCGCCATGAATGACGTCATCATTAGACTGCCCTGGAATTTCTTACAGATTAATTAGACCATTGATCTTGACCTTTGCTCAGGCATTTTCTGCATATGAGCAAAACAGTTTACCTGTTTTAATGCTGGTAACACTATTTCTGCTACCTTTTGTCACTATTAGAATGTTATGAACCCATAAGTCTCTAGGAGAAAAACTATTGAGAGATTAAAAATCATTTTTAAATCATTAATTTACTGTCAATTACCTTCATTCTGAAGGAAGTTACATATATGTATAAATATATTTACATATATTTGTCTATTTGCAAATTTGCAAATATTTATACTTTTGTTTCTTTAGTCCATTAAGCCTATAGTGTATCTGCCTCTAATCTCCAAATCTCACATTGAACTATATCTTGAAATTCACTAAATTTCCTTTCTGAAATTAAATCTTATTTTTTCCTTATAATTTGAATTTATCTGCTTACATATATGGCACTAAATCTTTCAGATTTTTCTACTATAATTCTTTTGTGCACAAGCATAATTCTTCATATATATTTTAGTAATGCATATAATAATTCAATGGACAATAAGCATGGTATTTTGAAGCAAAGTCAGAAAACACTGAGACATCAAATAGAAAGAGCATCAGGACACAGATGTCACTGAGAGTTTCTTGGGAAAACAAAAGTTTTATTTTAATCAAAAACTGAAGACATCAAATAAAATGATAATGGTGCCTTGTTCCAAGTGGAAAGAGTGGGTGTAGTAAAGTCTTCCCATGAGGAATTATTAAAAGGCAAAATAAAAGAATTCTAGAATATGCATTGCTATTATGATGTTGCAATTGATTCCAGACAATCTCTGTGATCCAAAGAGCTCAAAATATAAGAATTTTCATTTTGCAAGAAAATTTGATCTGGGGAGAAAGGAGAACAGAACTATGAGACTTGATAGTAAAGAATACTAGGATGAGGCCAAAAATGATGCCACCTTTCACACGGGGAAAATTTGCTAGACAAACCCACATAGAGAGCACTGTTAGAGCTTTTTTATTTTTTATTTATTTATTTATTTTTTTTATGAGCTATAACTGGAGAGCAAATTTAGAAGTGCTAAGGTGGCTATCATCTCTTCAAAAGTCCTGGAGAAATGGAGGTCACAGAGCAGAAAGAAATCAATGTCTCCTTGATTCTTTTGTTGAATACTAAGCTAACAAAGAGGGAAGAACCACTGAGGAGTGCTAGTAAGGGCAAACGCCAACCAAACACACAGGGCTCAGACATCTCCACGAAGGTACATATTGCTACATTCTGAGTAAGTGGTGAATTCACCTAGGAATCAAAAAAAAAAATCTTTAAAGTAAGGATAAATTAATTTTAGGCCATTAGTTCTTTATATTCTACTCTAAAACATTTGACGCAAGGAATAAACAGACAATCCTCAAATACATGAATAACTTGCTCAACGAAACATAACCCCCTCTACAAGAAAACACTAATAGCCAGAAATTAAACAAGATGATAACCACAAAGACTAACATGCAACAGCAAAAGAAGTAGAATAATAAAGGAGCACAGAAATGTTTCCCATAAGTAGGAAAAATTATATGAAGACAACTAGATATAAATGATAATTAAAATATAATTAGCATATTTAAGGAAAATATGAAAATGAGGAGGAAAATGAGAACTATAGAACAGAAACAAAAGAACTCTAAAGTTTTAAGTACAACATCTAAACTTAAATATCTACTAGTTGTGCTTAAGGCAGATTGAATAGGAAAAAACAATAAGAAATAAGTAAATGAGAAAAACTGATAATAAAAAGCATCTGAACTATGTTGCTGATATGAGAATAAATAAATAAAATACAGTAAGAGTGATTGCAAGAAAAATGCTATCAGTTCAACAAACAAGAATTAATGATTCATTTAAAAATGGAGCACAACATTTAAAGAAAGACACGGGGAAAATCACAAATATTATTTAAAAAATATAAAGAATTTGATTCAAATATCTCAAGAAACTATAATTAGAATCCATACACAACACTCATGGCAAGAAGCAAGATAACAATATCACAGAAAGTCAACAGTAAAGATCCTGGAGTGCATAGAAAAAAAAAATACACAATGTACAATGGAACAAATAAAACAATATCGATATATCAGACAACCTAAACTACAACAGCATACCTCAGATTAATGAAAGCACAGAAAAATATGTGCAAACATTATTCAATATTATAATATGACAAGAAAGGCTATATTCACAACCAGAGCCAAGATCATGACAGCATGACCAGAAATAAAGAATATAATTCCAAAAGTGTAAAAGGATAATTTCACAAGTATGAAACAATGTATGTAGTGTCATTAATAACAAATTCTAATTACATTAGGAACACGAAGAAACACTTCAGTTACAAATATTTCAACAGTCCTCCACAAGCAATTCAAACATGCAGGCCAAAATAGGTAATCCTGGATGAATACTTAGTTTTTAAATATATATATTTTATTTTTAATTGTCCCAAAGGAAAATACATACATATTGAGTAAAACGTGTATGTTACTTTTCTCATCGCTGAGACAAAGTACCTAACACCCCAGTTTAAGCGGAAAAAGGTTTACTTAGCTCGCTGTTTGCAGGAGCTGCAGTCCAAAAATGAGCGGGCTCCAAGGCGGGACGGCACGACAGCGGCAACAGCTTTTGGTGAACGGAAGGCAGCAAAGCAAGAAAGGCAGCCTAGAAGCTTCCTCTTACCCTTTCTAACTTCTCCAGGGCACCTTTACTTAGAGCGGGCGGCACTCACACCCTTAATCCCAGTGCCGTGAGTCTAGCATTGCAGGATGAATCAATTCCACCCTCGAAATCCAGCCACTTGTAAAGACGCCCTATCTCATCCACAGGAGGCTTTAGGGGACATCCAGACATATGCCACAGCGATACACTATTTCAATAAATAGATACAGATGATAATGACATCATATCTATCACTCCGTGTATTTTGCTCTATGCTAGGAACATTTAAAATCCGTTATATTTTCAAATATTCAGTTGTCACACGAATCTATCCCACTAAGTTGTACAGGGAAAATGCCTTCCACACGACTGTCCCCGGTGCCCTTCAGTCATTCTCTCCACCCCCTCGGCTCACGTTCTCCGAGGCCTCTGATGCTCACTCTTCTGTTCACCATTTCCACAGCATCAACTTTACATTTCTATATATAAAACATATGGCATCTGTCCTGTGTTTCTCTTTTTACAATGAATATAAAGTTCTCCAGTTCATTCACATGAATGCACAGGACAGAATGTTATATTTCATGGCTGAATAGTATCCTAACATGTCACATTTTTAAGTCAATTTTTCTGCCATTGAGCATTGTGATCAACTCCAAGTCCGGGCTACTATATATACTAATGGGATAAACAGCCAAGTATGCCTGTCTTTATGGCATACTAATATTAATACTCAGAGATACATCTTTAGTAATGAGATTATTTGGTTATGTAGTCGCTCCAACTTGTAAGAAATCTCCAAACTGTTATCTAACAGCTAGATTCTTTTGAAGTTCATATTGAATATTATCCAAGAGAAATGACATTTTGGGCTATAATTTTAGTAAGTTTAATATAACAAAATGATGTAGAGCATATTATCTGTGTCTAGCGGAATAAAGTTTAAAATGGATGATAAAATTTCTCCTATTTTGAACTAAAATTCACTTGTAAATAATCCATAAAGAATAAAGGATATGCTGAAGTTAGTGAAATTATATAAAAATAGTTTAATGAAAAAATGATTTTAAAATTTGAGTGGTATGGTTGGAAGATACAGATACAAATTTAATGAACCTAGCTTCCCTGGGAGGCAAAAATCAACAAAGAAGTGACTCACGAGACTTGTGTCAATTAAATAAATACACAACTATTAGAGAAACAAGCTTTATGATTTAAGTCTTCCCTCACAGAAAACTGCAAAAAAAGACATCTTTGCTGGAAAATGTAAGCAGCCATGTTGGAAATATATATTAAATGTTTTATAAATTCTTTCAGAAAATAAACATGAAGAAAGGATGTTCCAATAATTTTATAAAAACAGAATGGCTTTACACAAAACACACATTTTAGAAATACCTAGAAAGCAATATCATTGCTAGGAATATAGACATGGAAATCAACAGCAGAAGTCACTGATAAATTGAATTAGAAAATAGATAACATCCTGATCTTGTTGGCTTCATTTAAAGATGAATATCAAACAAAATGAGCGCTTTTGAAAAAGCAGAGCACAATGTTTATCTGTATAAATATCAAAACAAGCCTGACAGAATTCAGCATCCATTACTAAAATACGTCAACAAGCTAGGAATCACACAATACCTCAACATAAAGAAGGATATTTATAAAATACCTACATTTAACATAGTATCTGGCAGTAAAAACCTAAGAGTTTTCTCCCTACAAGCAGGAACAAAAAAAGATATCTGGTCCCACATCTTTAATTGTTCTAGAATTTCCAGGCACTGCAGTAGGTTGGAAGTTAAAGAAACTGAACTACAGAGATTATAAAGAGTTAACACTAATTCATAAAAGAGTTGAAACTTACAAGAGCTACAGTAAAATACAATGTGGATCAATAAGTATATTTGAGACATACAGGTCAGCATGCAAAATTATTTATGTTTGTATATATGACAAGATTTTTGCTGTAATAATAACACTTTTCATGATAACATAAAACCATGAAATGCTTGAGGAAATAATTTATGAAATAATTGTGACCTGAGAGTTTAGAAGTGGAAAAAAATCACTGAAAAAAATGTAAAAATATCTCAACATATTAAATAAACACTTTATGATCAAGAACAGGAAGAATCATGATTATCATTATAGTAATTCTTTCAATATTGATCTATAAATTTAAGGTAATTCCAAAACAATTATTTATAAACTAAAGTTTGAAGACCTTGCTGCAGATTATATATATCAAGATATATATTACAAGATGACCCAGAATATATATACAAATGTACATTTCAAGGATATATTTGTATATATGCATATATGAAAAGATACTCAAAAATAGTAAAAAATAATTTTGATGAAAGAATAATAAAGTTAGACATATCCATTATATGAGCTACCAAATTATCTGTAAAGAGTCAGAGGTGGTGGCACACGCCTTTATTTCCAGCACTCAGGATGGCAAGAAGATGTCCAGTTTGATTATAGTTCACATCACATGGTGAGACTCTGTTTCTAACAAACAAATAAACCTCAGACAGAAAGCTATAAACATCAGAAGGTTTGATATTAGGATGACAAAATTATAGATTTATTGAACATAATATACCCTAAGGTTAGATTCATATATTTGGATAGTTGAGCAAATGTCCAATGATCAATGAATCTAGAAACATCAGGATTTTAGTAAATATTACTGGGAAGAATGGAATATTTAAAAAAATAAATATAGTTTTTTGTATGCATTAGCAACAAAATCATTAATATTCAATATAGACAAAATATACAATTTCCAAATCATTTTATTTAATTTCTATTTTAAGAATTATTTTTGGACTAGAAAATAAATTCACCTCAATTTTCATGTAAATACTTGAATGTCAACTGAATGTACTGGAAAATGTAAACAGAATTCTCAGAACTGTTAATAACCGTGACAACTTAAGCACCTGCAAATATTTCTCACTCCATCTTGTTTTCATAGCAAATAAACTTTTAAACTTCCTCAGAATTGTGCCAAACAACAAAGGACTGAAATTTATATTCCCAAATAAATCCATTATGCATATTCATTTGTCACTAATAGCTAATATATGCATTACCATTTCTTCAGTAGAAGACACATTGCACTGTTACATGGCAAAAATTCAATGCAGAAAGATTGTTTCAGTCATGGTAATTACAGCTATAAATTTCAGTAAGCTCTTATGAATGTATATACTATTTCAAATTTTCTTCAATTAGAAACTACCTAAATCATGGTCAGGATAGTAGAAAAATGATACAACCCAAAGCAAGTGAACATAATTGATCTTTGGTTTTTGCTATTTTTTGTTATGTTGAATGTACCTATTCTAAAAATAATTTATAATTAATGTTAGCATTAACTCAAACTTTATGTTGTGCTTTTGCTTTATTGTTGTGAAAGGTTTTCTTTCTGCTAAATGATAAGAAATCATGAAAAGTGTCTTTAATACAATAATATGATTTTGACACAGTAATTCACTAGGGATATCACCTTCGTCTCTCTCAGGGATTCATTCTTGAAAAAAGCACTTTCACTTGAAATGTATGGATATCAAAAGTGATAAGTTCAGTTTTTCATAACATCTTCATGCACTGGTTTGCTTTTCCTATGCATGTTGATTCCTAATTTTTCAAAATGTTATTATTTCCATGCTTTCTGCATATCTCTGGATTTGTAGACTCTATTTCTCAGTTAATTATGTCATTTAAATGTTTCTTAGAATTTCTTAGCCTTGCTGCTTTTGCCTATAGTTCAATTGAGGAATGTAAGTAGAGGAAAAAGAAAGGATAGAAGCATGATGTACTCATTTGGGAGCAGAAGTCTTGATCTGAAAAGATTTCAATTGTGCTTTATGACAAATGCAATTCAAAAAATGTTTCCAGAATAGAAGTTCTAAATCGAAAAAGAAATTCTCATGAATTGTTATGGAATAGAATGTGGAGACAAATATAAAAAGATCTGAAACCTTGACATAATGGAGTCTTTCAATCCCAAATTACTATCTTGTGTCTTTAAGTATATCGATTACGTTTGGTTTCTCAGCAATATTTTTGGGTTGCAGAGAACAAGTCCTAAATTAATTTGCTAAGCATATCACTTCACTACTTTTAAATGCTTTTTTTTGTAATTTTCAATTTTTAACTCAGTTTTCATTTATAATTTTATAGTACTTTACAGTATTTACAGTAGTTATCATGTTTTACATCCAAAAACAAGTATTCATGGAAAAAGACATAAGTAAATAGACAAAATTCAAATTAAGAAAAATAATAAAAATGTGAAACATCTAAAGATTAATGCATTAAGATTAACTTAATAAATTCCACTGAAAAAGAGAAAACATTTAGAGACAAGAATGTATACCACATAGATACAAATAAAGAAATGAAGAAATTGAAAAACCATTTTCTTACTTATTCTATTGCTAAAAATCTGAAAATTTAACAACATAGTTGATTTACAAAGGGCTGACTCAATATCAACTTTCATTCATTGCTAGTGGCAGAAAATAACTCTAAAGCCAGTATGAAAGATCACTGGACATATACTAACAAATTACCTAAACACTTGCTCCAGCCTTATAAATGCTTGAAATATATCTAAAATTAACATTGTATAAGTTTTCTTTTATAAAGTTTTATAAGCCAGATTAACAACTGTTTTACCTGATGGGCTACTGCATGTACTTTGATATTATCCACAAATTAGTAACAACTCAAATAACCAAAACAAGTTGTTAGTGAAGATACAGTTGAATAAATGTCCCCTCTAAAGTACAGTGAGTCTTTACATAGGTGACTGTTAACCTTGACTAGCCATGTGATTGGTTTGAGATTCTCTAGATAATTAAATCTAAGTTCTGGGAGAGTCATGGTTATTACGTTGAGGACGATCTTTGCTCCCCAGTGTCTTCTTGTCTATACTTTTCCACTCATCTTGGTCACTATGAAGCAATCACCTTTCTCCTATTATCTTCCTCTATCACTGTTCTGCTTTGGAAATTGGCTCATACAGAATATTTCTACCAGAGATTATTGCTATCTTCAAACTCATTCAGATGATTCGGAGGTCTTTGGGACTCCTTTGCAGGGGGATTTTGAAAAAGTCTGAAGAACTATAGTGCAGAAAGCCTAAAAGGGCATAAGCACAGCTTGGAGGACAGACAATTCTGGTATGAGTGCAAAAGGCCAATATTGATAGGAATGAGAACAGAAAAGTCTGTGTTCATAAACATTCAGATGGGATGAGGACTGTATTGGGAATCGGGCTAGAGACGTTTTGTGTTACTTTCTGTCAAAAGGTGCAAAGACATTTTATGTCCAGAAATATTTCTTAAAATATGTAGGAGACTAGACTAATTGATTTAGTGGAGGGAATTTCAAGACAGCCCAATAATCAAGCTTTGGTATGGATTTGTCAGGCTGCTTTGTAGAGGGAATCATGAATAAAACAGGGCAAGTGAAAAATCTGGAAAACTTACATTTTGGTCCTAGAAGAAGAAAAGTAAGGACAGTTATGGACAGAGGAAGAGTTTCTGCAAGAGGTTAGGTCCATTAAACAGATGTTAAGTTCTTTGAACTTAAGACTAAAGGACAGTTCAGGAATATGGAAAAAGCCTACCTTGCACAGCTCCAGGTTGAAAAACTCAATATTTCACTTGAGAAATGAGCCTTTTAGTAGCAAAATTCATAACAGCTAAATTCTGAAAGTAGCTTGTGTACCCATCAATAGATAATTGGATAAAGAAAACGTGGAATCTATACATTTTGGAATACTATTTCGGTACAAAGAAGGATAAGTTTTAGACATTTTCAAGAAAAGGGAAACAAAATGAAAATGCAAAATATAATGTTGAGTGAAATAACACAACTGTAAATAGGGTATAGGATCTCTCATTTGAGTGAAGCATAGTGAAAACGAGGAGAATAATGAAGGTCGGAAAGAAGGACACAAGAAGATAGGAAGGTGTACAAGGGATCAAGGACAGTGGGTTGAGAAAGGGGAAAGGGAAATAGAATAAAGGCATGTCATGTGCAGGACTCAAGGACTATAAACATATACCAGAAGCATGACCTAAGAGGCAAGGAAGAACATTTTAAAAAGAAATATGTTGTATTATACATATGCACCCATTCCCCAATGACTATAAAGTAGATGTATCGAAACATGTACTGTTAAAAGAAAAAAATAAATTTGCCCGAGTGAAACTATGTGGATTTCATTAAGCAGAGCTAAAGAAGTGGGTTCCTCACCACTTCTGGAACTCAGTCATGACCACCATGTGCCTCACATGCTGCATGAACATGGAGATGCAAGATGTAATGTTTGTCATGCACAGTTCAGGTTGTTCCTTTTTTTTTTTCCCTCTAATTTCTTACTAATCATGTATTCCCCTTTAAAAAAAATAAGAATGTTCATCTCTTTTTTTATTATTTTTTTTTGGAATGTAGAATTAGCTTTTTGAATTTTACACGCATTCATGGCTAAACGTTTGTCTTGAGATTTAGAGGAGACTTTCTGAGCAATGCTGGCATTGTTGAGATATTGGTAAAGAGATTACTGTACTTGTGGTTGTATGAGGATAGCTGTACTGTGTTTGATGGAATTGTAAACTTATCATTGCCTCTACTTGGAGCTGAAATTTGGTTTAAGGAGATATGTTTGAGTGCCAAAATAACAAGGGGAGGAATGTGACGGTTAATCTTGAGCATCAATTTAATAGACACGTACGTTACTAAAGCACTAGGAGGTAAGAAAACAGTATGTGTGGGTATGGCGAGTGGGACATGGAGCTGTTTTCTTGGTGACTATATCTAGTCCCCCATCCCTTCCTCTCTGGTATTTGTCCCTTGGTGGTGCTTCTTGGCTACAATGAACTAAGAAGGTTTGTTCTACCACCTGTTTCACCTGGATGATCTCTCTTTGGAGCCAGGCAATACAATATATATTACTGTTTGATCCTTAAGTAGTCCATATAAACAAAGAAAAAATATAAAGATAGATCTGTGTGGAAATTGCTAGCGACAAAACAAAACAAAAAATGATTCAGGCACTTAATGCTTGCAGTAAGAGAAAGGAGATGAGGTTAGGCTGAAAACATCTGTAAATCTCACGTGATTTTCAAAATTCATTTTTATTTTATATTTAACAAATATCCTTCATCTGTTAACATCACTGCCATACTGAAGCCCCAAAGAAAAATATTATATTTCTTTCAATAATATTTTTGTACTAATGCTCATTTATTGACAGTATGGCTTAGTAGATAAATTTGCTAGGCCCTAGGCCTATGTGAATTTTTAATGTTCTTGCCAACATTACTGAAATAGAAATGTTAGTTTCAATGTCCAAGAGGGTACAATAATGTCTTTATATCAAGTATCATTTTTCTTTCAAAACTTCTTGGGGTTTCTTAAATTGACTCCACTTTGCCTTCTGAAATTAAAACAAGGAAATAACATTTCAAATATAAAGATTTAAAATACATATTAATATTATG
>PVIR01040290.1:0-13429 GCA_004026965.1 Petromus typicus | reverse complement strand
CGGTCCCATTTGACCCGGCCATTGCCCTGCTAGGTATATACACAAAAGAATTAAAAGACTCATATCACAGTGACATATGTGCACCCATGTTTATAGCAGCCCAATTTGTGATTGCTACATCTTGGAAACAACCCAAATGTCCATCAACTGGAGACTGGATAAAAAAGCTGTGGTTCTTCTACAGAATGGAGTATTACTCTGTCATAAAAAATAATAAGTTTGAATCATTTCTACTTAAATGGACATACCTTGAGGATATCCTCATAAGTGAAATAAATAGGGCACATATAGGTACATATCACATCTTTTCACTGGTACGAGAAAATAGAGACGTCAGTGAGTCCTAGAATTGTATGTTATATATTGTGAAATAAAAAATGCTCAGTGTAGAAAAAGGTGAAGGGGGTAAAATGTTGAGATTTTAACAAAAAAATAAGGAAACAAATTTTATGTATATGGGGGGAGCGGTAGGGTGGATAGGGCTATGGGATAAAATGAGAATTAAGTTGTGTCTTATACTCGTACAAATCCCCATTATGGAGTGCAATCATGATGCGTTTATGTAATGTACCAATAAAGATTAAAAAATTTAAAAAAAAAAACGCAGGTGAAAACAGCAGTGAGATTTCATCTCACTCCAGAAAGAATGGCTGCTATCATGAAATCAACTAATAAATGCTGGCGCTTCTGGGGGAAGAAAGAAGTCTTCTCCACTACTGGTGCAATTTCTGTGGATGGAGGTCAGCATGGAGATTCATAAAAAAACCTAGGATTAGAGGTCCCATTTGATCATGTTATTCCCTATTGGGTATATACACAAAAGAGTTAAAAGAATCTTACTACATTGTCATACGTGCACTCACATTTATAGCTGCTCACTTTGTGATAGCTAAATCTTGGAAACAGCCCAAATGCTCATTAAGTGGAGACTGAATAAAGGTCATTTTAAAAAATGAAATGGAGTATTACTCAGCCATAACTAATGATAAATTTGAGTCATTTATGCACAAATGGATGCACCTTCGGAACATACTCATAAGTGAAATAAATAAGATCCAGATATGTAAGTACCACATCATTTCTCTAGTATGAGAAACTAAAAGCATATATGAGGTCCAAAATGTATGACAGATATTATGAAACAGGAAGAAAACGTTCAAATAGAAAAGGGAAAGGTGATGTAGGGGAAAATAAAGAAGGGAAAGAAAAGTTTGATAGCAAAACAAAAATGGAATAAAAGCTTATGCATGGAGTGGTTTGGGAGGTGGTACAGTAGGCAGAAGAGTGTGAAAAAATGAGAATCAAGATATGTCATATTCAGTTACAAATTTTTAATGTTGATGTGATCATAATGTATATGTAAAATGTACCAATAAACTAAAAATATAAGAAATATCATAACTTTAGGTTAAATAGAAAATGTGTTCTTAGAGATCTTTGAAAAGAAGTTATGATACATGTTCACTATATTAGTATTTACAAAAGACATAAGGGCCTTTCTAGGGAGATTCTCAATCAGAACTGGAAATAAAAGGCACTGGAACATTAAAAATTGTTAATATACTACATTAGAATTTTTACTCCTAGTCTTTCTTTTTCACCTGAAATTGGGTTCCTAAGTTTTATCAAGTGATTGCACATAGCTGTAGTATATTCCTTTCCACTCTTGAATATACCATGACTTCTTTTAGGGATATATATATATGTGTGTGTGTGTAAAATTAGCATTTTTCAACAAAGAAATAATTTCTAAAGTCAGCATAACAATAGCTTTCTTGGGGGAGACAAGTGTATAGAGCTATGAAGAGAAAGTAATATTTTTGTGCAGTTTTTTTAAATTAAAAAGTGGCCCCACAAGGCCATCAGCATCAAAATCACCTGAGATCTTACTAAAAATTCATGTTTTTGAAACTTTCTCAAAACTCCTGAATAAAAAGCATTGAATATGGGCCAAACACTCCATCTTGTAACTAAAGAATTAGTTAAATTGAGAACCTGAAATCCACTGTTGTAGTGACAATTCTTGATAATTTAGACTCTCTCCCTCTCTCTCGCAGGTTACATAATTAAACAATAAAAGCATCTGAGCCATGACTAACCAGAAATAAAGAGCTGAAGGAATATTAGGGCTGTTTGATAGCTATTCCTTTTGTGATTTTGGTTAGAAAGACAAACAGTAGAAAGAAAGGAAGGAATTGAGCCATAGAATAATTGAAGAAGGAGAAGGTCAGATAAAAGAGGATCCTTTTCGTAGGATGTTATGACGAAGCACAGTGAAAGTAAAAAGTATACTTTGAAGCAAAATATGTATGAGTCTCTCTCTGTGTGTGTAGGTGTGTGCCTAGAATAATACCTTGCTTGGAAAAGTTTAATATGCCCCATTGGTAGAGATAATCACTCCCTCTCTCCGCTTACCCCTGCTTCTGAATAATTTAGACCCAGCAGTGAGTAACTCACTCTCACCACAGGGTACAACTGCAATTATTCAAGTAGATCTTGCTGCCTGGGCCAGACATGATAAAATGAACTGCATCTCTATTATTACTACCTTGACTCCCTTTTTGTGATTTTAGAGCTGCAGTTGCCTTTGCAAGCTATCTCTTTTCCCTGCTGCTAGCTTCACGTATCATCACATTGAAAGTGAACATACACAAAGGGGAAAAAAGCATATTCTTTATTTATTTTGAGAGAAACCAGTTATTAACTGAACACTTATTCTTTAATGGCTTACTAGTGCTCAGACTGCAAAAGGGTAGTCCACTACGAAAGGTACCACACAGCGTAACAGTTAGAGATGTCATTGTTGCACACAAAGGATGTTAACCTGCCAACTGCCTGGGGACACTAAAGGAGGAATCTCTTGAAAGAAATTAATTGTGTGACATACATACTTTAAAGAAAACACTTCTAGCATACAGAAAATAGCACCAAATGATTTTTTTTTAAATTTTATGGACAAATAAAACAAAATTTTATATCAATGTAAGAGAATAATAATAGTTAATACAATGTGTATCATTGTGTTCTAAGTAGTTATTCTGGAATTTTATACATGTTTGGGATTTATCATTTGAAACACATTTGGGCCCATAGGGACACCAGAACAATAGTTTATCTTCTTTGCTAAACTTCTGTTAAAAGAAATTAAATGCCGGGCAGGGAATTTAGCTCAGTGGTTCTGGCGCCTGTCTTGCAAGTGCAAGGACCTGGGTTCGATCCTCCGTAACCACATACAATACTGGGTGTGGAGACTCATGCCCAGCAGCAACCAGTACCACATACCACAGTGCCGGGGGTGGTGGCTCACACCTGTAATCCTAGCACTTGGGAGGCAGAGTCAGGAGCATTGCTGTGATGTGAGTTTGAGGCTGAGCTTGGGGCCAGCCTGAACTACAAAGTGAGACCCTGTCTCAAAAAACCTAAAAAAAAAAAAGAAATTAAATGCCATAAAAAAGTTTCTTGTCATCATCCTTGTTGAAGTGTCTGATAATGTAATGATTTTCTAAGCAATCTTCTCCCATTCTGTTTATTTTGAAATCCTTCATGTCATTGCACAATGACCTTCATTATGTACAATTTGATTGGGTATTAGTGACTATGTTAGTCAGCTCTCCAGAGAGACACAAACAATAGGATATGTACATACACATAGGAGAGAGAATTTATTAGGAAGCTGGCTCACATATTTATGGTGGATGATAAGTCCCCTAACAGATTGTCTGTAGACCATACAATGTTGATCTTGTGGCTCAGTTCAAATATGAAGGACTCAGAACTAGGGAAGCTGATGATGGTTTAAAGCAGAAATCTTGAGAACCCAGAGAGGAAGCTTGGCACTATAAGTCTGAGAGCACAAAGGCTAGAAAGTCTGGTCCTCTGATGTCTAAGGTAGTTGATGAATACATTACAGCTCTTGAAGGAGGTACCAGTTAGACTTCTGCATTTGCTCTCTCTGGTGACTGGATGTGCCTGTGTACAAAGGGCAGGTTCCCCTCATCTCATCCACTCAGACCCCATGTTAACTTCCTCTGGAAACACCGTCAAAGACACACCCAAAATAAGGCTTTCTTAGGATGCAAGGGATTCCTTAATTCAGTCAAGTTGATATAAAATTTAGTCAACACAGTAGCTACTCTAATGTGGATCTCAAATATTCCCTAAAGATTATGTATTACAAACTTGGTCTTCAGTTCAGTGCTAAGAGGTAAGGCACAGTGATAGGTTTATATCACTGGGAGCATGTCCTTTCAGGGTACTATAAGACCTTTATCTTCTTCCTCTCTCTTTTGTGACTTGCTATGAGCAGATGTTTTGCTCCCCCATGTGCTCCCTCTGCATCGTGCATCCAGAGGCCCAAAGCAATGGGAACAGTCAGGGAAGAGAACCTTTAACAGCATGAGACAAAATAAATTAGTTTTCTACAAGGTGGGTTATTTCAGGTGTTTTTATAGTAATGGAATATTGACTAATGGAATAATCCACATATTATATCTTGGTCTTTGTTTTGGCAAGTTAGAATACTAAAGCTGACTATGTAAACTATGCTTAATAGTTGTGTAGGAGATATACAATTTTTATTGGTGCTAGGGATTGAATCCATAGCTTTTACATTGAGCTAGATCTTCAACATTTTTTGTTTTTTAAGACAGGGCCTCATTAAGTTTCTAGGCTCTACTCAAAGCTGTGATCCTGTACATGGGTTTTTTTTATACATTTTCATGTATCATTCATTCCTGCACTCATCTGCTTATTTCAGTATTAATTTTCCCTTTATCTTTATCTCTTTACATGCTCTTATCCTACTAAATTGTATTTATCTTTGTTGGTTGCCTCAAGTTCTTTTTGATATGTGAAAAGATAAAAATAAACAGATTCATAAGTAAACACAGTAACTTATCCCTCTCAGAGGCTTCCTTTACTTCTTTGTGGTCACTGAAACAATTCTGAGCTTCTTAGTCTAGCTGAAGTTCTCCATGACGGGGCCTCAGTCCTCTTTTACAACCACTGAGTCCAGGCCCTGTGGTTCATTAGACTGAATCACCTGTCTTTCTCCAAATATACCATGGCTTTTCTTGCCTCTTTGCCTTTGTGCATTCTATTACTTTTACCTGACTCATTTCCTCTCTGTTAAGATGCCTTATTTTAAATTCTACATGCCTGCTGCTACTTTTTCTTAAATTCTCCCTTGTTTCAATTACCTTTTGATTCACCCCTTGAAGACAACTGGTTTTATTGTCCTTATCATGCGCTGTCTTGAATTATAGTCGTTATGTAGTTATGCTATGCCAGTGCCTCCTCTCTGCTTTGAGAAACTGGAGGCTTCGTGAAAGCAGCGCCTGTGCTCCCTTCACTGTGGCACCCTATCCACAGCATGCAGATCCGTCCGGTGTGTGCAGTAGGTATTAGAAATTAGTGACTGAATGAATTTAAATGAATAAAAGTAATCAATATAAATGGTATTTCTGTGTGAATAAAAGTCTTCATGTTTTATCATTTGGATGGATATACAAGCACCTGTGGGGTCACTCAGTACAACTCATTTCCATTCCTGAAAAAGTCAACAAAAGAGGTAGGACCTGCTGTTACAGAGTCAATAGTCTTTGCTCTTTTAAGAAAAATATCTGGCCCCTTTTTATTGTAAAGGAACATTAGCCAGCAGGAATTGGATAATTTTCTCTAAAGACCATTAAAAATGTAATCCAACATTCATATAAAAGACAGACACAGTAACACAGCAATGCAAACCTCCAGGCAGAAAATAAGAAAATGACTTTTTTTTATGGTATAGTTATTTTAAAAATTGAGAAGTCACAAGACCCCAAGAGTCAGTGTGAAGAATTCCATTTTATGCCTGTAGAGACAGAGGACAGGATACAGATGCCAAAAATAGACCTGGTGAATGAGCAGAGCCAAATGCTTAATATGACAGAATCAGGAAACCAGAATTTATTGAGCTGAAAATCAAAACAGGAAAGCAAAAGACTATGAGAATGCTTCATTCTTAAAGTGCATACTGTTAAATAAGCATACTAAGCTGCCAAAAGTTTATAGTGATACTTTTCTTCTTTACTCTGAATTTTTATATACCAGAGCATATTTAAGTGACCACTTCTAGCAACTACCTTCTCAAAACACATTGTCTGCTAGATTCATCACACACACCTCATATTTACCATTTAAGTAAACAGAAAACAATGAGAAAGTGACAAAAGATATCATCTGAAGAGCAAAAGGGAAAAGGGACAAAGACAACTTCCACATAATTATTTCAGAAATGTTTGTGTAGGAATGAATGAATGGCTTTCAGCACAGTTACTGATATACGTTTCACTCTATGACCCTTAGAACCAAACAATATGAATAATCCAAAGCTTGCCAGTGAAGCTTTTATATTAAAGTCATTCCTTTGTCCCCGTAGGCATTGTGAAGCCTCTTTGCTGTACAATAATGGAAACACATTTTCTTCCTTTCTTTTAGTTTTGAAATTCAAACACAAGCTTTAGACTTTAACTAAAAATTTTCCATCAAATAAAGTGGGACAGCCGTATTTTTTTTTTCTGTTTTTATTCATGACCCAGGTCACTGAAGAGTGCCAGCCTTGAAATCTTCAAAAACACTTCTTCTTTCTTTTTTATCTTTGAAAGACACCACATGTGTCTTTCACATAGTAATGTAAGTTTGCTTGATTTTAATTTGTCAAATGCCATCTGCTATTAATGATCCAAGCAGTAATAAAGCTTCTATTTTGTAAGTGAGTGATCACTTATGGATTCAAAAGAATAACCTGGCAAAGCACTATGTTTTGCTTTATGTCTTCATAAGTCACCTGCCTAGAGGATGCTAAACAGGAAGAGGTAGCAATGATGTGTTCATGTTGGTACTGTAGTTCAGATTCATTTGCTGTGGGATGACATTCCAACTTTCTTCTGCGCAGAATTCCCCATGACAGCCAACTCGGTAGTCTTCTTCCCTTCTGATTCATTAAGCTCTGCTCATTCCCTACATCTCTATTTGATGCTGCTTCACATTTGTTAAAGGGCTAATATTTCTCCTGTCAAAATTTTTCATTGTCTTACTGCTATCTACTGAAACGCTTAAGTGTGACATTCAAGGCTCTTGTGATTTAGTTCCAATTAATAATGCTAGTTTACTTGTCACTAAGATCCATGTCTTCACTTGTGGTTCAGCCGAACACATATGCTTTATTTGCCCTTCCCCACAAACTCCTCCTATCTGTCTTTTCCTCTCACCATTGTTTTATTCATACTTACTCATGCTTGAAGGCAGAAATCGATTCCGATTTTCAGGCTGACTCTAAATGTTCCATGCCTAATGCCTGGAGATTCAGCTCAGTGGTTTGGGTGCCAGCCTCTCCAGTGCAAGGTCCCTAGTTCGATCCCTGGTAACCACATACAACAATACCAGGCATGATGATCACGCCCATCGGCAATCAGTGGCACATACCACAGAGCCGGGTGTGGGGGCTCATGCCTTTGATACCAGCTCTCAGAAGGCAGAGGCAGGAGGATTACTGAGCTTGAGGCTGAGTTCAGGAGCAGCCTGAACTACAAAGTGAGACTCTGTTTCAAAAAAAAAAAAAAAATCATGTGTGAATCTTGTCTTGTTTATTATACTTTGCCCTTTTTTCACTCTCTTGCCAGCTAGTGGCCTTTCTTATACATGCTATTTGCCTCTAACAGTTTGTTAATCAATGGGAATAGGCTTAATGCTCATCACTGAATCTCTGAATATTCATATCTTAACTACACTTAGATGGCTACACTGTTCTGGTCAAAGGAACTAACTTCCTAAGACTGTTCCTATACCTAGGCAGGGGAAACTAGTACTTTAAAATAATGTTATTTTTTCATCATGAGATTTGCAGTGTTTAATATGCATGGGAACAATGTTAAGTTTATTAGTGGAAAATAATAGTTTGGAACAGAAAGCTCAGTCCTTGAATCAGTGTTTAAATTGGGCACAGCACAGCATGACAGTACCCGCTCACATAGTCAAAAGAATAACTGACTCATCAGTGCCTGTGGAATGTGTGACTTTGTATGCGACAAGGTCTTAGATCAGTTAGAGCGAACCTTTTACAGGCTTAGTGCTCAAATCACACCCTCAAAACTACTTATTTATTACAAAGGGCAAACGCTGGGATTGAACCTGAGTATCTGATGCCAGCTGCTGGGAGGCTTGGCTCACAGGCTGACAGCTCCAAGTTGCCACCGTCTGCTCAGATACATCCACTCAGCCATGCTGGTGCATTTGAAGTATGAGTTTCTTCAGCTTCCAGCAGAATCTGTGCAACTTCTGGAACTCAAGCCGCAGTTGCCAGGTATCTATCAGATGGATGTCTATCTCCCAGTGATAAGGGGTAGCAAGCATTTCTTGACTCATTGATAACCAACAATTGTCCTAGGTGTGTCTATAGAAGTAGGAAAACAAATGCACCGTGCAGAGAGAGTGAGTCCGGGAAAAGGAAAAGCAGAAAAAGCAATGCACTCTGAAGTATGAAAGTGGATGACTACGAAGAGAGAACAAAGCAGCAGGGTGCTCAGTGGTGACTGTCCTTTTGTATCTTCTACTCATCAGGTCAATGGCAGGTCTAGGAGGCCCTACTGAAAACCTGCTAAAATTCTCATGCTATTGAATAACTGAAGTTAACACTCTCAGATGGGCTCCACACACAGGGCTTTTAGACCACAGTGCTGGGCGTGGTGGTTCACGCCTGTAATCCCAGCACTAGGGAGGCAGAGGCAAAAAGATTGCTGTGAGTTTGAGATTGAGCTCAGGGACAGCCTGAATTACAAAAACGAGACTCTGTCTCAAAAACAAAACAAAACAAAACAAAAATCAGTTTTCTCCTGTGAATGGACCATACTATGTCTCAGGGTGGGGGCATACCTCCAAACCAATACCAAGGCTACAAACCCATAAAGTCCATAGATTTCCACTGCCAAAAAGGAGTCCCACTTCCAAATATAGTTTGCGTGCCTCTGTCTCTTGAAAGCCTGCACTCTATTTCGTTGAAGGTTTATTTTTTGAAATTTCTACCTAATGAACTTTTGCTGTGCCTCTTACTGATGTGTCTTGAAAATTCCTTTTATGTGATGGGAATCAGAGAATCATTGAAACTCTTCTAGTGTTAAGGTGGATTAGGCTTTTGTTTCATCTTCCAGATTCACCTCAGGCCCTGTCCACTGAAATTCGCTCTTAGCAAACCAGGGACAAGTGGCAAACATGATGTCAGAACTAGAACTTGGAAAAATCTAGCCAGAGACTTCATTTTTTCCCCCTCACTATTACCCCTAGCCCTTGCCCTCTAAAGTATAGTTTTTTTCATTCTTTTACTCTTTCCTCATTTCCAGCTGTTAGAGCCTCCCAAGTTTGTAAAAGTGAGTGTTTGTATACTAAAAGAAACAGAAACAAAAGGTACTGACCCCCTCTAACCAGAAACGGGAAGAGCTGTTAAGAGGATCACTCTGTGATGTATAGTGGCCTCATCAAGTACTCCTTTGGGGCCAAAATAGCCTAATGGGTCAGACGAAACTTAAGATCTGCTCACTAAGGAGACACTTATAAGGACAGACCCATCCAGTGTCTCCAGCAAGGTTTCTCATAAAATCAACATGAGAAACTGACTCTTGATGATAAGAGATGAGAATATAACAACTTGTAGGATGTCAAATGTGCTGTGTTCATGTCCCCTGAAGTTGAAGAATGAACTACAAAGGACAATGGAGTTTTTAAAGAAGATATTTATGGAGAAATAGCTCCTAGGAAATAGGAGGAGTCCTGGGTGAGTTATCAACCTGGTCCTTTGTCAGAGGTAATTTATACAGCAAAGTCTCAAAGTGAGAATAGTGTGGGTCAAGATATAATCAACCAATGGTATTACAAATATAGCTTCTGTGCTGATTTGTGCCAATAGGGAAGTGGGTCACATACTGGGGCCACATGGAGAGAACAGTCATTTTGGGCAAGGGCAGGGTCTGGAGACTCTAGACACTCACCTGGGCCAACAGATGCTCATTTGGACCAGGTACTGGAACTTGCAGTGTACCTCCAAATTAGTGTATGTAGGCCTGGCCACTTCATCTTTATCATGAAGTTTAGTCTCCAAATGTGCCTCCTGCTATCATTCTACCTAATTTAACTCTCTGTAACACTGAGACAACATGGACAAGACTGACCTCCGGGTGATTCCCAGGGAAGAAGACCTTAAATCACACACATCTTTGGTCCAAAATACTTTAGGTAAAAGGCGATCCTTTAAACTGCTTCTTTAATCTTTTCTCTTTCCCCTAAGCAAGCCCCAATACTTTCTTGTCACTTGTCCTCTCCAACTGTGAGGCCTTCCTCTGTGAGAAAACGCAAACCTTTAGACTATTTCTGATATTAATCATCAGGGAGATGCAGGGAGTTGGAAGTTAATAATTGGGAACGAGGGAACACAAAAAGCTTTCTCCTGGCTCTGGAGCAGCTCCTTCTGTGTCCAAGGGAAGGGGAAGCAAAACTTCCTGCCCGTGTTCAAGCTGATGGGAAGAGGCCCACAGGCCGGTGGGAAGAGCTCCATTTCAGCTCTTCACAGCTGTCAGTCATGGCTTTCTTGAGTTTCTCCTAGGAGAGGCAGCATGTGACATCTAAATTTTCGTGTCTGACTTACTTCATTTAACATTATTTTCTCAGAGGGCATCCATGTGCCTACAAATGACCCTTATTTATTTTTGTTTAGGGCAAAGTGGTATTATATTATCTAAAAATACCACTTTTTAAAATTGACCTTATTAGTATTTTTTTTTTTTTAGCTTTTTTTGAGATAGGATCTCACTTTGTAGTTTAGGCTGGCCCTGAGCTCAGCCTCCAACTCACATCACAGCAATCCTCCTGCCTCTGCTTCCCGAGTGCTGGGATTACAGGCATGAGCCACCACACCCGGCACTGTGGTATGTGGTACTGATTGCTGCTGGGCGTGAGTCTCCACGCCCAGTATTGTATGTGGTTAACCAGGGATTGAACACGGGTCCTTGCACTTGCAAGACAGGCGCCAGAACCACTGAGCTAAATCCCCAGCCCTATCACTATTTTTATTTTTATTTTTTTTAGTTTTTTGAGACAGGGTCTCACTTTATAGTTCAGGCTGGGCCTGAAATCAGCCTTGAACTCAGCAACCCTCCTGTCTCTGTGTCCTGAGTGCTGGGGTTATAGGCATGAGCCACCATGCATGGCATTTTCAGTATTCTTTATATAAACGTTATGATCAATAACATGGAGAATTTGCACCTGTACAGGGAGTTGGAAGTTAATAATTGGGAATGAGGGAACATAAAAAGCTTTCTCCTGGCTCTACATATTGATTCCCATTTTTCCGTGGCCCACCCTACAACCTCCACTCCCTATACACATATGATCTGTTTCCTTTTTGTTTGTTTTTAACCATCAATTTTTTCTTTCTCTTCTTTACTTTTCCCTCACCTTCTCTTTCCTTTTTTGCTTTAAATATTTTCTACTTATTTCACCATACCTAGCATACATCTTGGACCTCATTTAAACCTTCAGTTTCTCATACTAGAGAAACAATATGAAAAATACAACATTTTATTTATTCATTAATCTGATGATGGATATATATGTACACAAAAACAAACACACCATGTGCTAGAACTAGGGGTTTTTCTTTAGGTCGAATACAGACTGCAAAGAGCAACCCAGGAAACACTGCTATTTTAAGGTTCCTAACTATTAAGAGGAAAGTAACTTGCAACAAACAGTGCCAGAAAACAGGGCAGGTCAGAGATGAGGAAACACTCTAAATCTCTGACACAAAGATCCTCACCTCCAAGTAACACAGGGGGAAGGGAAATAGAGAAGTGTGAAGCCCAGTCTCCAGGGACCTCAGAAATGGTAACCAAAGCAGATGTAGTAAAATGGAAATCAGAACTGATCTCTGAGATGAAAGCAGAGATATTGGACACTGTCAACATGATGATTCATAAAGCTAAAGAGGAAATCATGGAGTTGATAGAATCCAAAATAGCAAAAGCACTGGAACCTTTTAAACACCTACAAGCAGAAGTCCAGGAAATTAAGAAAGAAAATGAAAGCTTGCGCAATAGAATGAATTTGGCAGAAGACCGAATTTCAGACCTAGAAGACAGGATCTCAACCAGTGAACAGGAAAGGCATAATCTATGGAAAAAAGCAAGCGATAATGAAAAGTCAATCCAACAGCTCCTAGATGATTCAAAGAAGAATAACATAAGATTGATTGGAGTCACTGAGGAAGCAGAAGACAATGCTAAAGAAATCAAAAAGCTATTCACACAGATAATGGCAGAAAACTTCACAGAAAAAGGTCAAGAATTGGACATACAAATATATGAAGCATACAGAACGCCACATGCCCGTGACATGAAAAAATCTACACCTAAGCATATCATCATAAAAGTCCCAGATATTCAAAAAAGGAATGAAATACTGAAAACAGCCAGAGAAAAGAAAACAGTTACATTCCAAGGGAAGCCCGTCAGGATCACAGCGGACTTCTCAACTCAAACACTCAATGCAAGAAGAGCCTGGAGTGAAGTCTTCCAAGCCCTAAAGGAAAATAACTTCCAACCCAGACTCATGTATCCTGCAAAATTATCCTTCAAAATTGATGGGGAAATAAGATACTTTCATGACAAAGAACACCTGAAAAACTTCACAAATACAAAACCTGTGCTCCAAAACATTTTAAAGAATATCTTAGAGAAAAATAAGGAAAGTTACAAATCCATGAGACTTAATCGAGTCAACCCATGGGACCAAACAAGAAACTGATGGGGAAAGGGCAGAAGTACAATAACATAGCCAGGAACAGGAAAACATGGCAGCACTAAATTTACCTATATCAGTCATAACGATTAATGTCAATGAACTCAACACGCCAATTAAGAGATGCAGCCTGGCAGAGTGGACCAAAAAACAAGATCCTACAATCTGCAGTATACAAGAAACACACCTAATTCAGAAAGAAACCCATGGACTAAAAGAAAAAGGGATGGAAAACAATACTCCATGCGACTGGAAACAGCAAGAAAGCAGGAGTGGCGATTTTATTTGCAGACAAAATAGACTTCAAGCCAAAGCTGATAAAGAGAGATAAAGATGGACACTATCTTTTAGTTCAGGGAAAAATCCAAGAGACAGAAATCACAATCTTAAATATCTATGCTCCAAATCCTAATGCACCCAACTATATAAAACAAATATTAACGGACTTGAAAAACCAGATAAACTCCAATACAGTAATAGTAGGGGACCTCAATACCCCACTGTCACAAAGAGACAGATCGACTGGACAAAAAGTCACTAAGGAAATCCTTGAGCTCAACCAGACTCTTCAGCAAATGGACTTAATAGATGCCTACAGAGTATTTCA
>PVIR01040289.1:0-13434 GCA_004026965.1 Petromus typicus | reverse complement strand
TAAACAAGATGTGGAGTTTTTTTATAAATTGGAATTCTACTCAGCCATAAAGAATGATAAACTAGAGACATTTATTACTAAACAGATGCATATTGAGACTATACTCTTAAGCAAAATAAATAGAAACACACCTATTAAACCACAGCCTCTGAGAAGCTCAGCATTGTAATTCACTTTCCAAGTATAATAGCACAGTGGCCAAGCATCAGTCGTGGTGTTAGTAGGTAATGGGGTGACAAGAAGACCCAGGCCCACTGGAGCTGGAGTGTAGTTGGAGTGCTTGCCTGGCACATGCGAGGCCTGAATCCACTCCCCAACACAAGGAGACAAAAAAAAAGAAAAAAAAAAAAAAAAGGAATAAGCTAGATCTAACATATATATAAAACAATGTCTGTTAAGCGATTCAACATGAGTAATACTAGGAAAGTTAAATGCTTTAGTTTCTTAGATAAATTGTGCAAGAATCTTGAGCTTTTCATTGTGAGAATTCCTAAGGGATAAACCTTGAAACTCTTGTTTAATAGAAGTAGTCAAGAGTGTCCTAAAACTAGAAGGTGCAGCCCTACTTAAAGCTTAGTTATAGGAGGATATAATCACATCACTGCTTGCATTTGGCTAATCTAGTTCAGCCCTCTTATATTAAAAGGAAGGAGAAAAAGTAAGAAAATATGAAGAATTACCCAGGAACATGTGGGGCAGTATAGTAACAAATACAAAAGTATAAGTACATTTCAGGCTTCCTGATTACATTTTTTCTACTAAGCACTGCAGTTATCAAGAAAGTAGCCATAGATATAAAAGTACAATTAACCTTTTAAATAATTTCCTGACATTGTTTCAATCTACCTTATATTTTTCTGTTATGAAGAACAATTAAGTTGCCATTTTCTCTTCTCTCTCTCTCAGCTCATAAATTTGATTCTTCCCATGATTCTGATTGTAAATTAAGTTGAATAAGAACCAAATCATGGGCCGGGGAGTTAGCTCAGTGGTTCCGGTGCCTGTCTTGCAAGCTCAAGGACCCAGGTTCGATCCCTGGTAACCACACACCATATTGGGCGTGGAGACTCATCCCAGCAGCAACCAGTACCACATACCACAGTGCCGGGTGTGGTGGCTCAGGCCTGTAATCCCAGCACTCGGGAGGCAGAGGCAGGAGGATTGCTGTGATGTGAGTTTGAGGCTGAGCTCAGGGCCAGCCTGAACCATAAAGTGAGACCCTGTCTCAAAAAACCTAAAGAAAGAAAGAAAGAAAGAAAGAAAGAAAGAAAGAAAGAAAGAAAGAAAGAACCAAATCATATTCAGTATTGACCCTTTGGGGGAAATTTGATTCAGTTCTCAACCTGTTCTGTTTATGACTAGAATCTTGGAGAGAATTCAGTCTGTGAACTGAAGTACCCCTTACACAGTGTGTGTGTGTGTGTGTGTGTGTGTGTGTGTGTGTGTGTGTGCCTTACACTTTGTTGTGCTTGCTGTGTGCTAGCTAATGAGATACATTCATTCATTTTCCTTGAGTCTAGCAACATTCTTTGAGAACTTCCATGAAACAAGGAGCATCTATGGGCCTAAAATGAGGTTGGGGGATTGTACAGTTAAGAGGAGCCAAAAGGCATGTCTGAGGCCACCGCGGGACCACATGATGCAGAGCGCCCTCAGTCTTGCTTGGTGGAGAAGCAATGGCAACGTAATGAGGGATGTGGTACTGAGATGTGTCTAGAACAATGGAGGATTCGGTCTACAGAGAGGGTAAAAACAGTAGCTCAGCAAACAAAGGAGGAGAAAAGGCCCCAGAGCAAGAAGGGGAAGAGCAAGAGAGAAAACGGCCGGGGTCCAAACTGGACAACACCGATGACATCAGAGGCCAATGGAGAGATGTCCACAGGTCAGACGACAGCTGATCAGGGTCATCAACATCCACTTATTAGGTCCTGACTCCACCTCGTAAGTTCTTAAAGCAGGTAAGAGTTTAAGTAAAGTATAGGGCAGACTAGGAAATGTATCTGAGGCCAGCAGAGAAGGGAAATTGCTCAGGGAAACAAATAGAACAAGATGAAGAGGGGCAGGGGAATTACTCCGAGGATTACTGACATTTTCCTGCCTGAGGAAAGAGGAGACAGAGAAGGAAAAATGAGGAGTGATAAGCTAATTAGTAAGATAACTACAGGAAATTGTATCTAAGGACCAAAAGACAAGTTGGCCTCGGGGAGTTAGCTCAGTGGTTCTGGCCCCTGTCTTGCAAGCGCAAGGACCCAGGTTTGATCCCCGGTAACCACATACCGTACTGGGTGTGGAGACTCACGCCAGCAGCAACCAGTACCACATACCACAGTGCCGGGCCTGGTGGCTCACGCCTGTAATCCCAGCACTCGGGAGGCAGAGGCAAGAGGATTGCTGTGATGTGAGTTTGAGGCTGAGCTCAGGGCCAGCCTGAAACACAAAGTGGACCCTGTCTCAAAAAACCTAAAAAAAAAAAAAAAAAAAAAGGCAAGTTGGGGCACTGCAAGGTAATACAAAGAAAGAAAGGGTGCAGATTTTGCATTTCAGGGTAGCAGCATTTTTATCTCTGGGTCAAGTTTTACATAGAGGCCAGAGACTGAAAGCAGTAGCACACCCGGCCAGATCATGGGGAAGGCAGGCACTTGGGAGGTAGAGGAATTGCAAATGGCAGGAAGGCAATGAATAGGAAATTTCAGGTAGCAGACGGCACACCAAGCAGAAGGGCAGAAGATGGGTAGACAAGTTGGCTGAACTTGAGCATCAGCAGTTCTGTACTACAACGTGGAACCTCTGTTTGGATCTTGGGTTCTTGTTCCCATCCTTGGTGCACTGCTCATGCTGGGGGTAGGAGTGGAAAGGTAACCTGAGCAGGTGAGCTTCTTGGAGGGGTGCAGCTGGGGCCAGGTCTGAAGTGTAACCCTGGCAAGGGTCCGGTCCTGTGAGGCAGGTCCAGGGTGCTAAGTGTCACCCTGAAGCACATAAGCAATTTCCTGCCCTCCAGGTTAGGTCATGTCTGAGTGTCATCTGTGCATGGTCCTGTGTAAGCGCGGGTCACAGCGCCTCCCTCGCACTGTCTTCAGGATCACAAGCATCCCCAAATCTGCACGGCCTTAAGTCCTTGGAGATGTGCTCTAAGTGCCAAACCATTTCTCATGCCCCACATTCAGCTCAGTATCTTGAAATGTTTAAAGGAAAAGACATCAGAAAACTTAAAGAAAAGAAGACAGAGTAACTTATGCAGAATGAATAACCAGATTTTCTAAAAAATCTGGCAGGTACTTAACAATCTACCACTTTTTCAAAATGTTGCTTCTAAGGCTCTTAACAAAGGGCCCTTGTACTAAACTGATCTATACATGTATCCGCAGGTGAACTAAGATCAAACTGTGCTCATGGTTATGTATAGGTTTTGGAGCACTGAAAATGTTATGATGGAGCTATATTAGCTTTTGAACTATTCAGATTTATATATTGTTCCCTTTCTAGACTTGTTCCTGGACTTCTTAAAATGTCTGTCCTATAGTTCATAACATTAAATTGACACCTGTTTACAGAGTATTACCTATGTGCCTGGTACTGTTCTGAGTGTCATGGAGAAAAAGTTAAGTGAGACACAGCTCTTAACTCGGTACCTCTTTAGTTAATTATGGACTTGACTACCTGGTAACAAATGTCCCCCCCCCCCTTTTAAGAAGGATTATATCATTATCTATAAAAGTTTATACCCTAGGTTTTTAACACAGCTATTCAAAAATTATGTCAAAGTTAATATTAAAGTTAAAAAAAATCATTTGGATAGCAATATGCATACTTAAATTTTTAGATAAAAACAATACACACTGATACCTGGGCCTTTGCACTGAGCTACATTCTCACTCCATTTATTTATTTATTTATTTAGGACAGGGTCTCACTTTTGTAGTTCAGGCTGGCCCTGAGCTCAGCCTTGAACTCACAGGAATCCTCCTGCCTCTGCCTCCCAAATGCTGGGATGACAGGCATGAGCTGCCATGCCCAGCACTGTGGTATGAGGTTCTGATTGCTGGTGGGTGTGGGTCTCCATGCCCCGCATGCTGTATGTGGTTACCAGGGATCGAACCTGGGCTCTTGCGCTTGCAAGGCAGGCGCTGTAACCACTGAGGTAAAACCATGGCCTCTCAGTCCTTTTATATGTTTTGATAAAGTATCTTGCTAAGTTATTAAACTGTCTAGGCAGGGCTGGGGTTTGCCATCCTCTTGCCTCGGCCTCCCGTGGTACAGAGATTATAGGCGTGTGCTGGCATCCCTCGCTCATGGTCTGTTTTTTGGTGCGTCTTGTTTGGTTCTTATAATAAACACAGTAAGTGGCTGCTAATGCCAGTTACTCACTTCAGCAGAGTACAAAATAGTGATCTGACTTCCCCGAGTCATCACACTGTAACCTAGGGACAGAGGAGGTTGCGATTTCACGATGTGTTGTGCACCTCAGGGACCATGCTACCACCACATAGCTAGATTCTCAGATAAATAACAGAGGGGCTGTTGCTACTTTGGAATACAATTTCATGTTTTCTGTTATTATTTTAGTTTTTTCCATCTTTGTAAAACGAAATGTTAGGATGACTTTAGGATCTTTGCTTATTATCAGATTAGATCTATCAATGCTACATTGAAATATATGGCCCTCTCCATCTGGTATGAGCCAAATAAATGTTAAGTGATTAGATTCATATATCTTCCCTGTAGCATCCACATTTGACAGAAGAACAATTCAAGTGAAGATAAGAAATATAACAAAATATAAGCCAAGTTAGAAGGCAAATTAGTGTATCATTTTCCTTAAAGTTGGAAAAAAGGGGGAAGGGGAGGGTGAGACAAAATAACTGTTCAAATTAGTGTCGTAAAGCCTCATTTAAAGTATAAAATGGTTTATAAAATAATATAGAGGAAATCATTTCTCTCAAATAACGAAGCAACCTAGAAAGCAGTTCTGAAAAGTGGATGCACTATGATGTGGTGGTTCAGCTTCAATATGAATTTGACACACAGCTGTGTAATAAATTATGAGACAAGTGGAAATGTGGGGCACCTCATAGTGTGCAGCATCTGTAGTTGATAAGAACATCTTTCAAGGTATCCTTTGACACATTCAGTTTTCACCTCCTCTGATGAATACAAAATTCTTGGTTTTTAAAATTCTTAGACATTTTGGAAGAGTGTATGTTGATGTTTAAATAATTCTTTATCTCAAAGGTATGAAATGTCCTGAGTGTATTTCAGATATCAGTGCTTTTGACTGCCATGTGCTGATGTATTTACGTATCGCCTTTCCTTATCCCATGACACGGCCTTTCCTGGGCTCAAATAAGTTAATTTCCGAGTCACCGGGCAGGAGTAACTGAGTGGTAAACCTGTGAGAGTCATGGAGAGAAAGCAAGAGGAAGTGGCCGAGGAGGGTGGACGAAGTGCGGTGTGTAGAGACAGACCGAGGGGCGGAGTTGTGTCTTACGCAGCAGAGGCTGCCTGGCATAGATCACCTGATCCTTACCACACGCACGCGATGATGCTCAAGCGCAGCCTTTATTATACTCCAAGTGCCCACAGAGAGACCATGAAATGTAATTTTCTCCTATTCATTAGGTTGGCTGTGACAGCGAGACCTGCTAGGGCCCCTGCATGGTTCCTTACTAATGAAGAATTTCCTGGGATGCGAATGAAGAAGTCACAGCCTGCACACTGCAACCACCACCACAACAAAAACAGACCCACTTTGTGTTTTACGATGCAAAGTTTACAAACACTCCTCATTTCATTTCAGCAACGTCATGGCTGTTCAGACTGACAACCTGCTGCTTGGATTTGTGACCCATATTCCGCCTTACAGTACCATGTGAGTGGACGTGAGTGTGGCCATTTGTGGCTTCGTCCATAGTGCTGTCACTTTTGTGGACTGTACAGTACAGAACTGTACTTTCATGTTCTATTGTACATTGCAGTACTGCATGCAAGAGTTATACAGATACAAGCCTCATTCTGTGACCATTCCTGTGTCGTGAATATCATGAAGTACACACTATATACAATCCTTCATTTAATGACTTTCATTTAGCCACCTTGTAACAGGATCAGAACCTGGTCATTAAATAAGAAGTAACTGTATGGGAAAACTTGAAAGTTACTATATGAAGGGTATTGTGGCATTTGATTTTAACCCCAAAGAATGAGTACCCTTCATCAAAGGCTATGGAGTAAAATCTCTGACCGCTGATCAAATCTTGCATCACGCTTGCTGTGAAACATCAAAACTCAGTGGGTTCATCTGCCTCCTCAAAACATCTTTGAGTCCATTTGTTTATTCACATGTATTTATTGACAGCCTACCCTTGTCCACAGGAGTTGAATGTCCTCTGACTGAGAGTAGCAGTGAGAACACAATGTAAGTTCAGTCTGTGGAAAATCATAGAAGGAAAAGCAGAGACCTATGAGATGTAGAGGAGGACATTGTAGACGACCTCTGTCTTAGGTACAGTACTTAGGAAAAGCTTAAGAAGGTACCAACTGAGGGAAGGTCCCTTTGATCTCACGATCAGTCTACTCTTAAACTCATGTGGGTAGAAACAGATCACTGGAGAATAATCAGTGTTGAGGATGTTCACTCTTTGCAAACTGGCCGCAGTACTTGATGAATTAAACAATGTAAATATTAAATACAAAATAAATCATAGAAAGATGAAAAGGAACTTTATTCCAGATTGCAGAGTTAATATTAAGCCAATAGCCCCCTTAAAACACTTTTCCTTTTGTTAATTAAAAGTATTACTTTCAGAATCAGCCATATGATACACCCTCTAAAGTAGCACTAAATGGGATTTGTGATTGTTTCTATTTTAAGAAGCTCAAATTCTAGCGGGGAGTCTAGTCTCATAGGTGAGACAGAGCTACCAAACACTCCTCGTCTGGGGCCTGTGTAGATGGAGTTATACACATCAAAATGGGTGTGTCCGTCTTCCTCTGATCCCTTTCCTTGTACAGAAGTGATCCTCTTTACTATTCCTTTCTGTGGAGAGCTCCCAGTATTTGTGCATAAGGTTTTGCTAGTTTGTGGACTTCTTACAGAAAACAGGTGAGAATGGAGAGTGTGTAGTAGACATCATTTCCTAGTCAGACCCATCTCAGTCATTTGTAATGATATAGGACTACAGCAAAGTTACACACGATGCATAGAATCTTTACAATATAATAGGTTCTTCAAACTGCCAATGTGCCACATTAATCTAATATTAATATTCTCACCACACGGCACAGACAGTAAGAACAAATTGTGAACAAGAAAGTCAGATAAAAAACAGGCTCTCCTAAGAATTTTGGAAATTAAGGTACATTGTAAAACTGACACATCTGTAATGTGATAGATTAGAGGTTTAGCAGATTTCTTCACCTGGCTAGCTTGGTTCTTGGCTGAATCAAATGTTCTCCTATCTGATGAATGATCATTCCTGGTGAAGTTGAGTTAGCATGAAATAACAGCTAAAAGAATTTGAGAAGCACGCACCGGCACAGCCCACTCTAACAATGCTGAAGAAAGGTGCGTCAGTCCAACAGACTGCAGCTACTAGAGTCGTTCCTTCCATCATTCAATCTGTATGATATTTTTAAACTTCTGCTGTGTCTTCAGTGCCATGCTAGAGGCTGAGGGCAGAACACTGCACAGGCCCACAGCAGCCCTCGTCTTCCTGATGCTTGTGCATGCCGGGATTTCGATCCAGAGAGGATCATCCTCTTACAATTAGCATTATAATCACAAGATTCCTGTTATTTCAGATACGGGCTGGTCTGGTAATGTGACTATAGTTAGCTACCTATTTAGATCTTTCATAGGAGAAGGATGTATTCTCAACAAACTAAGAATTTCTGATCTATATGACAACTACTTATTTCACAGAAAGTTATACTGAGGTACATTAATGTACATAGCATGAAATCAATCACTAGTGAATAAAATGATAAAAATGAAATTTATAACTTTCAAAGTGGAGGATAAGACTTGGCCAATGATGAATTCACTAACATAACACTGTCCTGTCCAACTTCTTGCCTAGCCAGCTGAGTACTCCATGTATTTGCCAGAGCATCCCACTATCATCTCTTTGATAAATCAACCCCAACACAAAACAAAGCAGACATAGAAGTATAAGGTTAGCTGTTTCATATTAAAACATTTAAAATTGTCTGATTAGAGATAGTTGCAGTTTATATTCAGGAATAGTACTCTGTACTTTCAAAATAATTTTCTAAGTTTAGATTTTAGTCCCAATAGTTACCATCTTGCATGCTATGAACATGATAAATAGATTTCTCTCTTTTATGATTTCCTCCAATGACTCAAAACAAGTTAATACTTTCCCAGTCATTAGGACTCAACAGGAACTAATTTCAGAAATTTAAAATGCTGAATGGACTCAAAGTATCTTTACTCCAAGCCATTAATACTAAGCCAAAAAAGAAAGAGACATGATTGGACCTTTAAAAAATTGGAGATTTTTGTTGATTACTCATTAATTATATCTTTATAACTGCTGCTGTTTCCAGTATTACATAACTGAACAAAACTCTTTTAAAATGGGAAGGTTAGAAATCAGCAACAGTAAAGGTGCATGCCACAAAGAGGCGCTAAGGCCAATTATAAAGCTGTGATATGAATGGGTCCTCATCTATTTTCAGGGGCTGAGCGGATGCTTAAAGGAATAGTGTAAAATTAACACAGTTATGTAATGGCAGACAGTTTTTATGTAATAGTTTTTGCATTGAAACACACAAATACGCAGATACATTAAATTTACTGTGAGAGTGGAGGAGTGATAAGCAGAGCACTGTAGACAAGACCCTTGGACCTATTTTGGTTCTTCCCTGTCTCCGTAGGGAAAAGACATGTTCCACTAAAACTTCTCAACAGCCAAAACTCTTCACATTTTCCCAGAACTTCAAAATTCCTCCCTACACCTTAGCTCCCTCAGTGAAACAGCCTTCTGTTCTTCCTTCAATTTTCCCCAGGCAGCCAATTTTTCTGAGAAAAAAATCTTTCTTAAAATAGTTCTTCAAAATGCTCCAAAATGCATTTTCCTCTTTAAACTCAGCTTCCTCGTCCATAACAAGTCACTTCCTATCAGTGATTCAGGTGCTGTTGTCATCTTTCATAGGTAGCATCTTTTTTGAGCCCTTGCAAATAAAATAAGAGTATTGGGAGAGAATGAGTAAGAGGACGAGGAATTAGTTCAGGTAAACATGACATTAGAAACAGTAAAAGAATTGGAACTGCATAAATTCCCTTTGAATACTAGCGCTCTATCCGACACCATCTGTGTCTGCTTTGTTAATCATCAAAAGCTTTATCTGTATTTGGTTTCTCCAGTCTGGAAGGCAGCCTGAGAATGAGTTTGAACAGGAAAGCTAGCAGCAAAACAAATAGAGGGATACACTCATTCCCAGACACTGAAGCCAGGGACGAAAGGGCACAGAATTGACTTTGGCTCATAACCTCCCAACCCCTAAGATGCGCTGGTGGGTGGAAGGGGTAAGAGGGTCCCATTGAATGAGTATTGTCAGTGGTAGCTCTTCTTATCAAACTCGCATCAACACAAGCTCTGGAGCTCATACGTTTTCTAGTTTTCCTGCTAAAGAATGTGCTCCAGGGCCAGATTTAGTTCATTGGTTCTGACATGTGCCTTACAAGTGCAAAGTCTTGAGTTTGATCCCTGATACACATATCACAATGCCAGGCCGGGTGGCTCCTTAGGCCTGTAACCTCAGCACTCAGGAGGTGGAGGCAGGAGGACTGCTGTGAGCTCGAGGCTAACCTGAGCTACATAGTGAGATCAGGGCCAGTCTGAACTACAAAGTAAGATCCTGTCTAAAGAAAAAAAGGCATGTGCTCCACACACAATCAAATGAATCAAATTCTGTCCTTAGATAACTCATATTACCCACACCCAAGTTGGGCTGCTTCTGTGATGACGAGGAGCCCGAAACTTTACTATAAATATATACTAGGCTTATTTTTGTATGATCTCTTTACCTAATTGTGCCTTTTACAGGCCGGTGGACTTAGCTAACTGCTGTCTGTCACTTGGGTTAGAAGTCCCTTAGCCCCAGTGGAAATCAGGCACTCTCACAGAGGCACATGAAGTCAGAGGACCCAGAACTCCAGAAGCTCAGTCACACAGCACAAGGGGTGCGCACATGCTGGATGTAAAAAGTAAAGAATAGCGGTCTTTCTTGCTGAATTGAAAAATAAATTTAAAGGGAAGCAGTAGAAAGTGCCAAACAGAAAAATGAAAGCAATAAAGCACGTCCGTGAAAATGCTCTGCGCTTGTGTCCGGCAGGAGCAGCACCAGAATGCACCTTGTTCTAGCTGCTGCTGCTGCAACCTGCTGAGAACAGGTGGGTCCACAAGAAAAGCAGCCTTTTTGCAGATTTCCGAGTCAGACTGCTTCCCGAGAAGGACTTGCACTCCCTCACTTAGTTGTGAATACTCTTATGCCTCAGATCTGCCCAGGGAGGGGGAGGGCAGATTTCCAAATGAAAATGAGGACACCCATGAAGTGTATTTGTGGAAGCAGAAACATTGTCTAGGAAACCTGCAGTGTTAGATACGTGCCTGTCTAATGGAAGTCCTCAACTTTCTGTTAACATCCAACCTGTAGCTGCCCTGCAGTTAATGCTGCTAAAGTCTGATGCTTACTGTGAAATGCATCAGAACCAGGAGAGATTGATGAATAGATACAGCAGTGGTGGGTTTCAGGGATGTTTGGAAGCAAAAAGATTCATGTTAGTGGCAGGATTTGGTACACAAGTGTCAGTTTAAAGCTCTATTACCTTTCCAAGATATTTGAAGATTTTTATAACAAAAATTTTGGGTAAACTACAATGAAAACTATTAGAATACAGAAATGAATAAATCATAAAAAAATTATAACCTAAACTCTTGATGATTAGAACTAAATAGTAGAACTGTAGGTCATATTTATTTATTATTTCTAGACTTACAATTTAATCTCTATCTTTAATTTTCTCATGAAGAGTTTTTCAGGTAATAATGTAGTAGCTTTTTTAAATGGATGTATGGACTGCTAGAGCCCATGGGCAGTGGGGAGGGAGGCGGAGACGAATGTGATCTGTGAGGAAATAGCACAGCAGAGCGAGAGCTTTTTATACGGTTCTGGAAACAAAAGAATAAAGAAGTAGCACAGAGTAGATACAAAGTTAATAACAAAATTTAGTAATCCATATGCAAACTCTCTAGTCACACAGCAGTTATCCTCAAAGACAAATACTGCAAAGCTTTACTAATATTTAGTAACACAAATAACCCCAAATGTCCCAAAACACAGAAAGCAAGGCACTACTCCACTGTCCCAGCCGAAACACTTCCGAAGGCTGCCTTGCTCTACTTCACAGCAAGGTGTAGGATGGTTTGATTTCCTAGGGTACATGTAGAAAAGATAGGTTCAAGATTTCCAATTATATGTGTGTACATGCATATGCACATTCACATGCTTATCCCCCCACACCCACATTTGCTTTAGTTGAGGCTTTAAAATATGCTAACAATGAATATACAGCAATAGAATCATCTTGGAAAAACTCTCTTTCTGAATTGCGTGTTACTCCCTTGGTCACTATTTCAGAGAAATAATTCTCTTCAATGAAGAAATGCAGATAAGTGGCGACAGAAAATATTTACTGTTTGCATTTTAGTAAGGACCTCGCCCAAGTAATAACATAATTGTCTTTAACAATACTGAGGAAAAAGTTCTATATAATAATATCAAATCCTCTTTAAGATAGTGATTATTTGTTTTGCTTTTATCATGTAGTATGGTAACTACAAGGCCAATTTCTCCCTCTTATCCCCTACCAGGGATTGAACTCAGAACCCTGTATTTACCAGGCTGGCACAGTGTCACTGGGCTATATCCCTGGCCCTACAAGACCAATTTCCCACCATTCAGACAAGAAAGGTGAAGTGTAAGTATGGAGAAGCATCCTAAAAGCATGGAGAAATAAGTTACTATTACATCCTACAAACATTCTTATTTAAAGCAGTGTCTCAAAGACCATGACCCTGCATCTGAAAGCAGCAACAGTTATGCAACTCAAAAGCACAAAATATTCTAAATTCATATATTAACCCAGGAAATGCAAACTGTACAACAAATTGTAAGCAGAACATAATGGACTGGGCCTATCACCTCTTATCGTCCCAGCACAGCAAGAGACGGTGCCATCTATTGCTCAGACTATGAATTTGGACAGAGCCGTCAGAAGCAATAAGATAAAGATGACAAATTACGGGTGACAGACAGTGATTCTCCTCTAATCTTCTCAATAGAGGCATCAGAGGCAGCAGCATGGGGTTACAGAAGCTGCACAGAGGCTACCGAAGGGGTTCCCGTCATCAGAGTCGGTTTTCCCTTGTGCTTTGAGTAGATAGAAACTAGAACGGAAATGCGGACATGAAACTCCACCCCACAAGCCTCTGAGTGGGCGGAACCAACTAGCCAAGAAGAAGGCGGGGCTCTAAAGAGACCAATATTCTTGACCTGCCTGGGCAACACAGTGTGGCATTTGGGGTTTCTCCTTTGGGGTTTCAGTATTTATCCCTCTACAGTTGTTGCCTTTAACCAACCAAGGCTGAGTTCTTCCTGCTGAGGTCAGTGTCACAACTGCCAGTTATATGTGTGCACACGCATACGCACATTCACATGCTTACACCCCTCCCCCACAGCCACAATTGCTTTTTAGTTCAGACTTTAACATATGCTAACAATGAATATACAGTATCTTTTGTTAGCAGGATAAACCAAAAATCACCTGGTGACAGTTGCAGACCCGGCCCTGAGGAGTTCCTCTGCTCCCCGTTTGCCATGGCCACGCAGGGACAGCGTCCAGATGAAACCAGGGGGATCCAAGAGCAGGTGCCCCTCGTGTCACGTGACAGATGTCAACTGCACAATTCCTACTATGGTTTCCCAACCAAACCCAGCTAGAGCATCAGGTCAGGCCAAGGAGTTACCCAGGAGGCTCCAACACAGCCACCGCACCACATGCAGCTGAGGTCAGTGGAACCCTACACATGTGAGAAATAAACTGCACTTGTTGGAATCCACGGAAGTTTTGTGGTTGTTAAACAGCAGGAAAATCACACACACACACACACACACACACACACACACACACACACACACACACACACACACATATCTCTCCCTGCCTCCTTTCCTCATCTGTATGGGTAGTTGCTAAATAAGGAAACAATACTGGCTCCCTGTAAAGGCTGAGTCTGTAATACAGGAAACACCCCAAATCTCACCACCTTTTTCACAGTGACAAATTCTTATCTTGCAAATTGTGCAGCAGTTCTACAATTTTTCTGATGTTTTCAATATGGTAGAAAATTA
>PVIR01040288.1:0-13453 GCA_004026965.1 Petromus typicus | reverse complement strand
GAGTGCGGAGTCACTCTGCTCAGTTCCCCGCAGTGACGCTCTTGGAAAATAGTCCACCCGAACGCCGGTCCCTGGGCTACAGTCAGGGTCCAGGCTGTAGGCTCAGAAACCACACTGCGGAAGATGGCTTCAAAAGGGACAGACTAGGAGGGTGGAAGGCAGGCAGCCGTGGGGCCTCAGCTGATGCCAGGTGGAGACCTTTTAGCAGACAAGTAGTGACTCAAGTCCAGTTAGCCACTGGGCCTTGGACAAGATACGTGTAGGTGAGGGACCCTGAAGTTTTAAGTTATCTGCTTTAGTACAAATTAGTTTCATTTGCTTGTTTCTACTTTTTAAACTTGTGACCTGAGCAGTAGACAAACAAACAAACAAACAAACAAACACCCTAATGCAGCCAGCTGTGTAGGAGGCAGCTGGAAAGACAGAAAGGGTGCAGCCTGCTGTGCCTTCGGCGTGGCCACGGCTAGGATCTGGGACCCTGGGGCTGTGTTCCAGGAAGCGCAGGCGCTGCTTCCCCAGCTGCAGCAGCCTGGAGTGTGTGATTTCATAGCATTTTTGCAGATGATTGCAAAAGCTAAATAAATACGAGGAAGTCCTGAGCAGTGTGAGGAGGGCCAGGGCAGGAGCTGCCGAGTGCCCTCGGAGAGAGGAGGCGAGGCTGCCCTGCCGTGTCCCTGCTGCACTGTGCCCTCTGACTGCCCCTCTGGGAGGGGGACCGGCGCCTTCTGGGGTCACTGAATGCTGCCCAGCTGATGGGGTGGCTCTGTCCAAGGGTCTGTCCTCAGGCTCGTGGAACCCTGCACTGGGGGTTGCTGGAGGCTGTCCTGCTTTGGCTGTTGTTTAATAACAAGCAGGGGTTTCTTCTACCTTCAAGTGTGGGCTAATTATAAGCCCTGACTTGCCAAAGTACAGCTTTCTGGCCCTGCTTTCCCATTGCCTTCCAAGGCAGGGATCTGAAAATAAACAGCCTTACTTCAGCCTGGGAGAGCTGCTCTGCACCCTTGCTGTCCCCAGCTGGGCAGGGCAGCCCTCGCTCTGGGCTCTGTGTCCTTCAGTCTCCCCAGCCAGCAGGAGAAGGCGAGGCAGGAGGTTGACGGAATGCTCAGATTTCCAAGGAGGTTTAGTGTAGACTGAGGACTGGGATGATAGCCCAGGACAGTGGTTCGGAAGCAAAGCATGGAGCCTCCAGAGGGCAAAGGATATCTTTGCCTGGGAAATCTTTCATGAACTCTTCCCCAGGGCAGAGAAGGAAAAGAAGAGGGAAAGGAGGTCGTCTTTACTGACCACCTCTTGGTGGACCATTGCTTAGGCTGGTTCACTGTGGCTTGAGAGAGTGGATTGTGAGCTCATCATTTAGGCACAGCCATCATGGAAAATTGTATGCTGTGAACTCAAAATTAAATCAAGAATTTTAAACACAAAGCAAAAAAAAAAAACAAACCCCAAAACAACAACAAAAAAACCCCACTTAAAATACAAAGGTAATAAATACTCATCACTTAGAATTGTGTTGGTGTGTTCGAGTGCTGTCTCCACTTTTGACATTCTTCTCACATGTAGGAGGAAATGCTATATAATGAAGTGTTTTGGACGTCTCTCCTCCCCCTGCATTTGGTGAGCACATGTCAGCAGCTCGATGTCAGCCATGGTGAGAGTGTTCACACCAGGGAAATTGGCAGATGCTGTGAGCCTCTCCTTCATGGAGAACAACGTTTGAGCAGGACCAGCTCCCTGCACGTTGTGTGGGACTGGACACTTGTCTTCAACATTCATGACTGCGTGGAGCATTCCTTGCATCCCTCTGTGTCTGCTGCCAGCACTTCTACTTGACCTGCAAGACCATCAAGGGCCTGAGAGCCTAAGTAAATCACTCAAGTCTCGAGCTGGGAAGTGGCTGGTGGCACGCCCTGAGACGCAATGCCACGTTCACCGGGAAAAACCTCTCTTCCACAGAGTCTGAGCCACTACCATGACGGCATGGTTTAATGTCAGGCCTCTGTTAAAGGAGCATTAGTGTGAATCGCTGTGTGACATCAGGTGCCCCTGAGAGAATAGGACACAGGACTGGTAAGTTTTGATGGAGAGAGAAGCAAACTATTTCCAAAGCAAAGCATGCTGACCAGGGCAATGCCCTCAGGAGTTCGGTGGGTGCTGATCTGTGGCAGGCTGTGAGGTGAGCTCTGCAGGCTGGTGCGAGAAAGGGGAAGAAGAGACGGCTGGCCCTCTTGTGCCTGCTCCTCCACAGGAGGCCTCTGTTCACCTCCTTCATAGCGGTGGTTCTCAAAGAGGGGTCCCTGGAATCAGGGAGAAGCACACAAGCTGCCCCTGTCTCAGATGCATGATCAGTGTCCCCCAAACAACTGTTTTGTACAAAGATGTACAACAACATCATAGCTGCTACCACTCACTGAATAAGGACTATGGGCCAAGCACCTGCAGACAGGGGCTCCCAGTCTCCCGTACCCAAAAGTGATGCTTTCCTCTGTAAACTGATGGCTTCCTTGGGGAAGCTCCGCTCTCCATCCATTCTCGCACCCGGTGTTTGTGCCTGGAGTCATTGCTTACTCAATGGCAGGCTCCGTGCTGGTGGTTGAGGAATCAGCAGCTTTTTAGAAGATGAGGTTTGCGAGGTAGGCAAGGGTTTGACCCCGGCAGGAAGCCTCGAGGATGATGGAATGGAGGTGGGCCTCACCAGAAAGCCAGTAAAGGTTTGGAACTGGCTACACACATGCTTTTTGACCCAAGGCAATGGAGGACTTAGGGAGTGGGGCTCTTTCCATAGGCCCCCCCCCCCGCGAGGTGAGGACAGGGAAGGACAGAGAAGTGGACAGTTTGACCTTTGGGGACTGGACAGACAGTTCTTGATGCTAAAGTAGTTGTGGGGACAATGAAGGAAAAGAATGTAAATAGCCTCAGGGTCTTAGAATGAGGGCCTGGAAGCACAGTGTAGACTTTACCGAGTCTCCAGCCTCCATCCCCCAGCCTCTGAGTTACGCCCCATCCTCTGGCTGGTTATCCTGATCTTCTCATGTTAGTGTTAGCACTTGGTTGGCAGTGACAGTGTTTCTTCTTTATCCTCCTTCTGGTTTTTGCTTTTTTTTGGTTTTCTATGGCACTGGGAACTGATCCAGAATCTTCACACAAAGCTACATTCTCAGCTTTTTTTTTTTTTTCAGTCTTATTAAGTCACTAATTTGCTTAGTCTGGCTTCAAATTTGACATCCTCCTGCCTCGGCCTCCCAGAGTCCTGCGGTTACAGGAGTGCACTCCCTGTGTTTCCTCACTTTTGAGCCTAGATCCACCATTTACCTTCTTGGCTCAGGTCCTTGGAGCAGGTAACACTAAGATCCTTAGAATGAGAATCGTAACACTCCTTTTCTCTTGGGGCAGTTGTGAGGATTCAATGAGCCAGTTTACAGAAAGCATTCAGCAGGCTGCCTGGCACAAGGGGCCCATGAATGGTAGCCATTGTTGTTATTGTTGTTTGTCTTAGTACAAAGCAGTTGTTCAGTGGCTGTTAGAAGAATTAAATTGGTGTATGTGGTCTGGCACTGCTCCCATTCCTTTCTTTCTTTCCTTTTTGGCTAAGGGAGGAAGAGGATATAACCGAGACCATTCTCACAGAAGGCACATGGTCCATGCTGCACTATTGCCCCGGCTCCGCACTCCACTCTCCCCACATTCATGGGTGGTTGAATGAAGACTTCCATCTAGTGGCTCAATATATATATATATATATATATATATATATATATATATATATATATTCAGTTTTCTTGGTCCATAGTCATTTGGAAAACCCCGGTCGTTTGTGTTATGATGAGAAGGATCACATCTCCGCCTGCTGCTGTCTGCATTGGGATGTCTTTGTTAAAAGTCAATGGAGCTGGTGGTAGCAGGTGAGGGATTTGACCAGTATGGTGTTTGAAAAAGGCAAAAGCAAGCAGCATTTATAAAAAAAGGTTGTCATTCAGGCTCAAGACTACAAGTCATGCTTTATTTGGAGTTAAAGATATTGGCATCCTAGCGGTTGGCGCTGCAGGCTTGGGGAGGAGGTGGGCGAGTCTGGGCTCCTGGGAAGATAAGCCCAGCTGGGGCAGTGGCGCAATGCAAGATTCCCTTGGGGACCCTTCTCACATTTACTTGACTTTCAAGTTGAGGATGGACGCTCAGCACAACTGGCTTCTGGCAGTGAAGGAGCACGGGACCTCTCTGTCCCTGGCACCCCCGTGACACTGCTCTTCCCAAGATGGCGGAGACCATCTCACTGCTAAGCCCACAGGTGCTTCCCTGCACTCACCTTAACCTTCCCGGTGAATTTGCCATAAAACATGCACTTTTCTCTCTTGGCTTCTATGACATCACTCTCACCAGCTCACTGACCTTTTTGCCTCACCATTCTCTGGTTCCCTAGGTCGCCTCTCCTGTCAGACCTCTAAATGCTGGCATTTCTCAAGTTTGGACCTCGGGCTTCATCTTGTCTTTAAGTGACCCAATCTGTTTGCGTGGATTTAAAAGTCACTGTGTGTGCACGACGCCCATCCTTCATGTCTGTACTCTTAACTTCCAGCTCCACATTTACAAAGCCACTCTCTCTTTACTTAGCTGTTTCACAGACATTTCACACTTAACATGACCCCCACCTGGAAATCTAGCTTTTTGCCTTCAAATCTTTCTTTTCTCCACTTCCCTGACTCCTTTCCACCTCCAAAAACCGCACCAACACCTGACCTCTCACTTCTCACTTTCTCTTGTCCACCACCGAACTCAACACAGAGTCCCGTCTGTTCTACTCTGTGATGCATCTCGGCTCCATCCACTTCCCTCCAACTCTTCTGAAGTCACTGCGGTGCACGGCACCATCACAGTCTCCCAAGCAACACCCTGCTAACTCTCTGTTCTACTCTTCTCTCCTCAGAGAATACAGTAGTATTTTACAACCTGCTTCCAGGATGATCTTCTTAACCTGGATCAGATCACATAGCACTGTGATTACATTTAATCCAACTTTTCAGAAATGTCTATTATACTTGGAACAAACCCAGACTTCTGTTAACCTTCCCATTATGCACAAGGCTCCAGCCATGCTGGTTACTGGGCTTTCTGGATCATGGTGTCTCCCTTCTGCCTCCAGGCCTTAGCTTCTGGCCAGCTTCTTTGCATGGGTAACTTCTCCTGTCACTTAGTGAAAGCTTCCTTTCCTCTGTTCCTCTTAAAACATTTACTATGGCTGGTAATTATTATCAGTTCTTGTTCTTTGACTGACTTGAGAAACTGCTTTTTCTGTCTAGTTGTTCCAGACACTATCAGAGAGTCTGGTCCAGTGGGTAGAATTGAGAATCTCAGCAGTTGTGGGGCCTGTCTTTGGAGAACCAAAGTCGGGCAGACCTGGTTCCTGCACTTAAAGAACACCCAGGCCCCCCCTGATTCCAACCTGAAGTCATCTTTGACTCTCCCACTCTCTCCTCTCCAAAGTCAAACACTTATAGCTCCCCACATGCACTTATCCTGAATCTATCTCTACAGAGAATCATCTATTTCCTGGTTTAACCTGATGTCTGTTCCTTGAACATGGAAATAAGAAGCCCAAATACAGTATGTTAAGATTGCTTTTGAGAGTGACCTAGGGGAAATGTCAAGAGAGGAAGAAGTTCAGTTTCTGGGGATAGTTCACCCGAGCATAGCCCCTGCCACTGGGGATCCAAGAAGCAAGAGGGCTGTCTGCAGGCCCAGCTGGAGCCATGGATGCTCCTGAGCCTGGGCCGGAAGTAGCTTGACCTGCTCATCACACTGCGCTGTGGCCTTTGGAGAAGAGACCAGAAGGAGCTGGGCTGGGGAAGCAGAACTGCTGGACAGTGTCTTTCACCTTTTTATGCAAACAGGAACGTACTGGTCCCGAGGAGCTGCTCTCTGTCATGATGACAACAGAATTCCTTAGGCCCCACACCCCTGGAAGCCTGAGTACCCCTCTAGTTTTGCTTTGGGGCTTTCCAGGCGTCCTATCTCCAATCATTAGGAAGCAAAGCACCAGCACTGTACACTGAAGAGGATTATCTAGCACTGCATGTTACAGCCCAGTGCTGGGTGGACAGGTCAGGAGAGCTTTCTGGGAGCCAGCTCCTCATTTCCCCAGATGTCCCGACTAATTGTCAGTTGTGGACACAAAGCCTACCCAGACACAGTGCCCCTGGGGTGTCTGGACAGCCAAGTGGTCTTGCCTATGATCCCTCTCTCTCTGCTTTTTGGACACCATCTCCCTTCCTACTGGAATGTACTTATAAGACACAGATCTGAAGTCACATTTTATTCAGACATGTGCTTCCAAATCAGTCCACTCATGTTCCCAGTGTCCTGTGAATTCTTTAGCCTGGTTTTCTAAGCCCTCTACAATTGAGGCTATGGTTTTGACTCTAGTTTTCTCTTTTTATTATTCCCCTGGTGTGAGCTAAACACATTTTCTGCCTAGGCTCAGGCTTTTACAGTTTCCAGAGCTTGACTCCTGATGCTACCTCTGCGTGCCATTCTCTAACCACATTCCCTGCCTCCATTGCGCCTTTAACCAGATCGGCACCTCTGTCTCCTGCAGAGCCCAGCACAGGATACCCTGGACCCTCTGTCCTCTCCATATCTCCTGAAGGTACAGCTCAGAGCCTGCAGTCATCAAGCTGTGTTTAATTCTAATCTTTTTCTTCTCTATCTACCACTGGCTTTTGTGTCCTCAGGTCAGGAACAATTTCATTTCTGCCCCTCACCACCCAATTCAGTGCCTGGCATATAGCTACTCAATAAAGGCTAACTGAATGGATGAAGCAGGGTAACTAAAGAAAGGAAATTAACAAAACCTACCACAAACATAAGGCAGAGTTTAAAGATAGAGAGCTAAGTGTAAGATGCCTAAGCAGCAGAACAAACTTTTAGGACCAAATTTTCAATATAAAATCTAAAGTAGAAACCCAGCAAATCAAACCCAAACTCTCTAAAGGACTTATTGCACATTCTGCGCAGTAAGCTCTACACAGGTGTGATGTCATTTAATCCCTACAGTGAGTGGCTGACCAAAATGGGTCCATATCAGCTATTTCCATTATACAGATTAGGAAACTGAGGCCCAGAGAGGATAAGTCCCTTGCTCACATTATGCAGTGGCTCATCTGGAACTTAACCCACATCTGTCTGACAGTTTCCTAATCTGTATAATGTGTAGAGCTTACTGCTGTGTGCTGTCTTCCTGGCTGTCAACGGGACCTCTTTCTTCCTCTTTTGTTGTAGAGTTACCCAATTTTTTCTCACATACTCTGTCTCTCTTATAATCAGAGATGTCCTGTTTTCTGAGGTCAAAAGGGAAGACAAAAACCAGCTTAATTACTAAATGACTGCACCGATGCCTGTGTGTAACATAGGTCCTTTTTGCTAAGAATTACCGCGTAGGTGGCCCTGGCTGTCACAGCTCTGGGCTAATAGCCAACTGCCATTTTGCTTCCCAATAGCGCATCTTTAGGTCTGCAGTACAATGCCACCCATTTGCTTATTTTTTCCCAGCACCCCACCTCTGGGGCCAACCTCAAAAATCCAAGCTCAGCTATCTTGGCTTACTACCATGCTTAACTTGTGTTCTCATGGTCACTGGCTCCAATTCTTCACTTGTATAATGGTGCATCTTTATATCAGTTCTAGCTGGTGTTCACTAATCCCTTCGTAGATAATTCTTAAATCAATAAGAAGTGGTATATGCTTAAAGAACCAAATATGTGAAGAACAAGAAACCAAAATTTCCCCCCCCCCAGTACCAGAGGTTAAATTCAGGACTTTGTGCTAGCTAGGCAGCTGAGGAGCCACTGAGCTATATCCTCAGCCCTGAGAAACTAATTTTTAAGCATCAGATTGGCAAACCCTTTAAGAGCAGACAAGACCGAGGGAGATGAGAATATGAAAAACACAGAGTTCCTGTACCTTGTTGCTGGGAGGGGAGAGTTGTGTAGCCTTGTGGGGGGCGGTGGCGGGGGGGACTAGGCAAAACCGCATAAAAGCTGTGAGTTCTGCTACGTCCTCACCTAGACAGAGTTAGAAACCTTTCTCATGAGGCCCAGACAGGGAACATTTTAGGCCTTGTGGGCCATACATTTCTGTGACAACTACATAATTCTGCCTTTTCAACATGAAAGCAGCACCCAACCATTAGGTCAATTGGCAGGACTGTGTTCTATGAAAACCCGATTTGGGAAAAGAAGCACTTCCTGGGGCCTGGCCCACGTTGGAGCTAAAGAATCTCCTATGTGCGTGCATGGGAAAGAAAGCTCGTGTCTTCTACGTAAGACAGAGAAAAGTGGAAGCCACCTAGGCCTATCCACAGAAAAATTCATGCCTGATGGCATATACACAACACAATGCTACCTTTCATTAATGTGGGTGAATCCTAGAAACCAAGAAAAGAAAGAAAATTACAGGAAGAGACACTGTGTGGTGGTCAGGCTCATATGGCAACTTGGCGGGACTATGGTGACCAGACATTTCTGGGTGCTTCTCTGCAGATGTTTTTGGATGAGATTAACACTTGCACTAGTGTTTTTGACTAAAGTAGATTGTCCTCCATCACGTGAGTGGGCCTCATCCCATCAGGTTCAGTCTCAGCTGGACCAGAGACTGAGTCTGAGGAAAATGGGAACTCTGCCATAAGATTGCCTCAGAGTCAAGGGCATCGGCTTTTTCTGGGCTCCCAATAGGCTGACACTTGATTTTTGGCTTCTAGACACCATAATTGTGCAAACTAGTTCCTTAAAGAAAAGACCGTCCTCCCTTGATATGTAAAGTCACACATTCTATTGGGTCTGTTTTTCTGGAGAACTCTATGATTTGTACGTCACATTCTAGACTTTAGAGAGAGCTTCACACCAGACAGAGCAATCCTCTAAGAGGTTTGTATACATCTAAGCAAAACTGGAACAACACTCACCGGGATGACAAGTGCCAGTTTTAGATCAGCCAGTTCCTCTGCAGAGGGGAATTGGATCAGGATAGAGCACAAAACCTTTGAATTCAGGATAAAATAAAGTCCATAGCATAGATCATGAAGTGTCGACAATGTTGAGCATGTTATACCCTGTCTATATGTCAACATATTTCATAATAATTAAGAAAAAAAATGAGGTGATAGCAAAATCAACTCAAAAAAAGAAAACTAGCAGAGAGCCCTGCTATACTGACAGAGCGAGGCTGGGGCAAGGGTGTGGGTGGGGGCGGGGGACAGGAGCAGGAGCACTCGGGGTGCATGGAGGGAGGGCCCGCTACAGCAGCAATGGAGATGGAGCGAGAGAGTCCCGTGGACTCCAGGGTGGCGAAGGGAAGGCAGGGCGGTGGCTGCAGAGGCGGGGGCAGTGGACGGCTCACTGGGTGCGGTGACCGTGTACCAAGGGTGCCCTGCAGAAGCAGTCATCCACAATGTGCCTCCGATAAGCTTTGTCTCCTGGCCACTTGCCCCCATCCAAGGAATTTACGCTGTGCAGGAGAGCGGTCTGGACTTGTTGAGGCTCACACCACATTACCTGCAGCACCGCTTTCCCTCGTCAGGCGTGGCTGTCTGAGCAGGCACTATGGCACTCTGACAGATCCCCTGGGGTTCTTTCACCATTTTCATGCACCCCAAGTTCTGATTGCTTTCGCCTGGGGTTAGGGTAACACTGAGGCTGAAGCCGGGCATTGGCCTGAGACGTCCCCTTGCTTGTGCCCCTCTCCTTGTCTTGCTTTCCCACTGTGTTGGAGGATTTTTGGGCTAGAAGACTGGGAAGCACTGGAAGTGTTTGCTCGGTCTGAGTAAAACTCAGTAACACAGAGGGGCTGCTGGGATCCAAGCATTGGACTCAGGTTGAGAACCAAGGTTCAAGTCTCAGCTCTGCTGTCCCCTGGATACCCCATTTCTCATCCCTGTAGGAAGGACTGTTATACTCTCCTGCTTTCGCCATGGGGAGGAACTTGGGGCCCCCAGTAGCGGGGAACATGCCAGCTTCCCTGAGTGCTGCGCACTGGTGCCCCATGGACAGTGGCACAGCTGGGACAGCAGGAAGACATGGCAACTGCAGTCGGGGCTGCAGCTGGGAACCCCTGTTGGATGCCCACAGCTCAGAGACGGCACAGATGAGCTTTTCACCATCAGGTGGACAAACTGTTTTTTTGGTTAGGCCAAGGGTGGGAAAGTTGGCTTAGCCCAGGAGTCACATTATCTGGAAAGTTGCCCTCTGGAGACACAGCCCAGGCTAGCATGGCGGCATAGCGCCTCATCCCGAGGGCTGGAAAATGGGCCCGTGTGAAGGCGAGGCCAATGCCTGGGCTGCACCTCACACTCAGGCGGGGCATGTTCTCCTAGATGGGGGAGACTCAGTCTGGCCTCTCTCTTCCCTTGCGGATAGGGCAGGAGGCAGGGCCCAAGCTGCTGCCACCTCCAAAGCCCCCGTTGGCCTGTAGGCTCCCTCAATACGAGATTTTACTGTAGGGTTCTGAAGAACAGAGGGCTTTTGGAGATCATGTGGGTGAGAATCCAGGCAGATGGAGCTTCCTCTCCTGGTCACAAGACAATGAAAAGAGATGCATTCTGAGGAGAAGTTCAGTGACCAGGCAGAGACTGTGAAGTCAGAACACCTGTCCTGGGAGGGCTGAGGCTCTGTGGCAGGCAGATCTTTTGACATCACTTCCTTATGCCTGGGCAGAAGCTGAAGGAGAGGCCGATTTATGCTGATGACAGCTGGGAAGTTTCCAAAGAATGCAGAAAAGCATCCTCAAGAGAAAGAATCCAGTTTAGATTTTAGCCAGTTCCATGGGCCAGGGGTTTAGCTCAGTGGTTCTGGTGTCTGCCTGGCAAACACAAGGTCCCAAGTTCAATCCCTGGTAACCATATGCCACATTCCCGGGCATATGGTGTGTGGTGGCTCACACCTGTAATCCCAGCATTCAGGAGGTAGAAGCAGGAAGATTGCCTCAAGTTCAAGGCTAGCCTGGGCTACATAGAGAGTTCAGGGCCAGCCTGAACTACAAAGAGAGACCTTCTTTCAAAAAACTAAAATAAAAACAGAAAACTTTAATCAGATCCAGACATAGTGCCAACAACTTAGAAAATGAGCCTGTAAAGGTTATTTATGTTACAGCCCATACAAACTTGGGAACGGAAGTGTTTAGCGGGCAACACACCATAGGAAGTGCTCAGGTGTGCTGGAACACGCTAATGCACTGGGTGCTCTCAGGAGGGAACCATGTACCACGTCCTTCTTAGACCACTCTCCAAAGAATCTGGAAGTGACTAGGAACAGCCTGGCCGCTTTTTGGAGGGGAGATATAAGAGGACAAAGGAACACGAGGCAGAAGTGTGCAAAAGGAACCCTAAGCAGAGGACGAGCCAACGCCCTCCATGCTGTTCTTTGCCCGTGGTTGCCACGATATCAGTGCTGTTTGCTAGACTCAGGACAAGCTAGACACTCCTTGCTGTAACCTGTTTGGCAACATAACGGTGTTGTTTTGCTCAAGTGGTAATTATATTCTACTCTCAAATTGATCTTGTATTATTTTACTACCTTACTTTAATATATAAATAAGAAAATTCCCCTTAGTTCCGATGTGTTTCAGTTTCATTTTGTGGATCAAGCCTCAATTCCTAAGTAAAGGTGCACAGATTTGGCCAGTTTTCCCCGCTTGCTGAGACACAGCCTGGGGACAACTTATTTGTCTGTTCCTTTTTCCTGCCAGGCCTCAGCTGGTTTAAAGAAGGTGGCAGGCGGAGTTGGGGAGAAAGCAAGTCAGCAACCTCGAGCCTGACCCTGGGCCCCACTTACCTGCAGGAGAGAAGTGATCTTGTGTTGGAGAATAGAGGGACACAGTGCTGTGGTCACTGAATTGAGACCAAGCCTGGGCTACTACTGGACAGAAAAATCACGGGACCACTCAGATTCATCCAGGTCAAGGAGCATCTTTGCCTCCTACTAAGCAGGATGCAGGGGTCCTAGGGGAGATCCCCCCATCAAGCCAAAGCTGGGGCAGGAGTCTGGGGATTTTCACTGGGAACTACAGCCTCTGCTCTCTTCTCACCCTTTTGTAAAAATTTTGATTCAGCGTGTTGCTAAGTGGCCTAGATGAGCTTCAGTTTGTGAGCCTCCTGCTTCCTCCTCCCAAAGTGCTGGGATTAGAAGCCTTTGCCAGCAGGCCTGACTGATAATTGATTCTGTCGTGTTTGAGTTCCGCGGGCCCCGCACATCGTAGACCCGTATTCGGTGCCTCATGAGCAGCAACAACAAAATGAGCAGAATAAAGGTAAATTCGGTGCCAGCCACATACTAGTGACTGTGATAAATGTCACACTTTGGGGCTGCTCACAAGGAAAGAGGCAGGGCCAACACATGCCGCCAGCACTAAACATTCTGTGATTACTTGTGACACTAATTACACACACAGCCTAATCTCTGACAGTGACAAAGCCTTTCCCCACTCCTGTTATTTTCCTTTAAGCTTCAAAGCCATGGCACTAAGATGGCAGATATAATTATCTCCTTCCTGTTCAGAGGAGGAAGCTGACAGTGGAGAGATGAACCTATGCTGTGTCAGGTGAGCTGAGGGGGGGAACTCAGGACTCCTGACCCCAAACTGAAGCCCAGACCTAAACCACAATGGCACAAAAAGCATTTTGTGAATTTTGAAAGTGTGCATGTGTGTGTGTGTGTGTGTGTGTGTGTGTGTGTGTGACAGAGAGAGAGAGAGAGAGAGAGAGAGAGAGAGAGAGAGAGGGAGAGGTGGGTAGATTTCCTTCACCACAAATAGAACTAGCAGAGAATAGGGACAGATGTTCTAGCTAATGTAAAGGCTTGGAGCAGAGTGAAATTTTACAATTGGTCTATCATGAAGAACTGGGAGCTGTTGTGGAATTCTTACACAAATAGAGTGACTCCAGGGTGGTCCAAAGTGTGTGCTGGCCTCCTGAGATCAAGGTGTCTCTTGAGTGAGGTGATTATAGGAATTCAGGACTTGACACAGATAGCATTGTTGCGGAGAGTGGAGCAGGAAGCAGGTCACTAGCGAGGCAAGGCAGTTCATGGAGCAGCCAGCAGGCGGTGCCACTTGCCCAGATAACTAGGTCAGAGGCAATTCCCTGGCACCCTCATCTCCACTGCACTCTCCTGGGACTCTAACTTTGCCCAGGCCTCCTGGGGTTGCCACTCCAAAGTGTGAAGTTCTGGAAACACCAGGGTCCCTACCCTACACAGCTCTGTGCAAATACAGTTTGTTTCCCCAAGATACTGCATACTTGGCTGACAGTTGGTGGCAGGCAGCTGTACAATACACACGATTATTATCATTTTAATTACCACAAGTAGTGGCACAAATCACTCTCACAGTGAACTGAGTTCTTACTATGGCCGAATGCTAAAAGAAGCACTCTAAGTAGATTATTTAATTCCCACAACAACACTGAGGTATGAAT